>DWTT01001135.1:0-12486 GCA_018250895.1 Carterocephalus mandan
GTGTTTGGTGGGGGGGGGGGGTGGGGGGTTGGGGGCGGGGGGGGGGGGGGGGGGGGGAGGGGGGGGTGCAGGTTAGTAGGTATAAAAGTTTTTCGTATATACCTACATTATTTCAATGAAATTTTGTATTTAGGAGGTTATGTTACGTCTAATTCCACGCGAGCGAAGCTGCGGGCGTCCACTAGTTATGTATATATGATATATGTATAGTATGATAACGATAAATAAATAAATAAATACAAATACTACACTGATAATAAAGATCAGAATAAAGCAATATAACAAAGGGAATAAATTATTTGCAATTTTCTTTGATTACAACTTTCAGTTTCCAGAAGTCACCTCTAGATAATTTTATTCTGTGCCAGAACCAAAATTAGAGTGGTCCGTCAGTCTCGCTATTAATTTATAACAGCCTGTGGCTCAGGGATTTATATCGTGCCATGATTAAATTTCTGGAATAATTGTATTTTTTAGAATCTTACGCAACATTTTCCCGGTAATTTTTCAGCAAGTGTTATTATCCCTGATTTGGGTCGGAAGTTCATCAGATTGTTCTGAATTTTGAAAGTCCCATGAATCATCTGCGTTTCGGTCACCCTCGTTACTTTGGTACCATATTATGTTTACCCCTCCGTGACTTTGATAAACCTCACATCATTATGAATTTTTGAAATGAAATTGACTTTATTTTTCGGACAAAGATGATCCATAAGCTGTTAGTTGTTATGTTAGTAACTATGTTAGTAAGGATACATAAGGATATCTGCGAGGCACTCCGTGCGTCTGGCCGAAGAGATTCCGACATCGTTCTCAGTTTCCGTCATCGTCCGCACAAAATGCCTGAGTACAGTGCGGTCTATCAGTCGTTGTTTATTTTATAGAACGCTTTATTAAGGAGGTTTTGTTGAATGTTAGATTTAAATTTATTTTCTGGGAGAGTAGTAATATATTCAGGCAGTTTATTGTAGAAGCGAACTCAGTTCTCCATACATGATTTTGATACGTTATTTAGTCTAGAGCTAGGTATGTTTTTTTAAGGTTATAAGATCCAAACAAACGAGCTGCACCACCCATCCGCTGCGGCATGAAGTTACTTCGTTCAGCCACAGAATAATAGTACAAGTGTTCAGCCTTTATTATACGTATCAGCCTTTATTATACATTCCAGCCTTTATTTTACATATCAGCCTTTTTTATACATATCAGCCTTTTTTATACATATCAGCCTTTTTTAGAAACAGCAAAAGTAATTTGTTACAAATGAACATTTTCTTGCTGTCTAATTAAACAAGTTTATTGGGTCAAAATTTGATCATAATTTTGATATTATTTATAAATGAAAAAAGTTTAACGCGGCTTTAACAACTTATTTAATTTGGTAAACGATATGGATGTGGCTCCATGCCAGAATGCTGAATTATATCCGATGAAGCTTAGAATTGAAAGCAGTTCAATACCTGCCTAGATTAGCAAATTCCTTTAAGCTTTCGATAAAATTCTACCAAAACTGAAGTAGAACTGAAATAGAGAATATAAATATTACGTTATCATTTTTTTTAAATGGGTAAAAACGTAAAAGTAGAAGTGTTGTATACTAGAACACTGATTAATTAATCTCCTGAATCATTTAAAGTTTATTGCGAGCTTTAATGATTAATTAAATAAGTGCGATGGTTTTATTGGACAATAACAGATTAATGAAGTCTTTTAATTAGCGCCCGCTTCTCTGGCTATTACTTATCGTTAATTGGCGCTGTAGCAAGTGGACTTCATGGGAAAGTGGACGAATCATCCAATTGTTCCTTAATGTTACTACCTTTTTTGTTAAAACAGGCCCTAGGGACAAGCAGAAGGGTATTTGATCAGAAGAGTCGCCTATGAACACGGAGTCACGTGTGTCGGCAGCCTTAAAAGATAACTCTTAATGTAAAATCTCCCTCTTAAACTCAAAATGTTTTTTTTTTCAATCCGGATTTAAATGCGATTAGATATGTTTTTATTTGATAATGCAAAATATGTAATAATTATATAATTCACGCCTTCTATTACCATAACTAGTTATTTAGAGAGTTCATAAACTTCGACCTTTAGTTGAGATAACCAAACAAAAACGCGATAGTCTTGTATTCGTAGCGCTGACAGATAGACTTGTACATCAGCTTTACTAATTTATAATTGAGAAGAGAACTAGCATTTAGGTATATCACAAGTTTTTTGTCTCGAGTTCTGTTTTATAACAATGGATACTGGTGAGGATTGGATTGTTAATTTTAATTTAGATATAATATGTGTATACTACACATTTAAATATTGATCTATGTATAGTATGTATAGTAATAATTATTTTGTACTAATTTGTCATGGCGATATAGTAGTAACCAAACAATTTAATTTCAATCAGAAACAATTAGTTTTGTGAAATAAACCCGACGTAGATTCGCTAGTTAGTATTACATTTGGTTTGCAAGTGAAACTTTTGTTTCGAGTCTGATACGATTGTTTGTCTTATACGAGATAAAATCTCAAAACTCTCATTGCATATACGAAAAACAATAAAACTATTCAAGAACACAACAAAGTACGTAATGTTCGAGCGGGGGATTCAATTTCCCGAAAAAAAACCATCATATTTTGCAATGTTACCATAGATAGCTCGAAGTTATTGGTATTCGCCTCGCCAAAAGAATTTTCGCGATGGAAGCCGCCATAGGGGCCGTATTATTGCTTGTTACGATGAGATATTCCCACTCCGCTCACGTAACCGTCAACAACTATCTGAGACAACCCACGGAGGAGGTAAAGACCCTTTAATCAGAAAAGGGAAATAGTGTACAGAAATAAACTGACCGCAGGCCCGAATATAAGCACTTACGGTTCATTTCCTTGGCGATGTTGATATTATTCGTATTTTACTGTAACTCTTAGCTAAATTTGGCCAATTTTTGCAAAATTTCGAATTGGTGATGGATGTGAGCGTCCATAATTGCCTTTGGTGGCGATCACTATAGTACTTAGTTATTCTAAGATTAGTATATTATCTGTGTTCGGCTGGGCATGTCTAGTAGCCGGAGAACATGTGAGATGAAAGAACTACGTGTGCTTGAGTGGGCTGCTTCACCCATAGAATTTTTCAAAAAATGCAATTAATATTAATGCTGATTTTTTTAATACGAGTATAGTCAAAAGTAAACAAGCACAAGGCAGCTCTTTGCCCGTCCAAGGAATTATATTTACGGAATAAAAATAGTCTGTGAATAACAACAATATTAAGTACACGAATACTGAATAATTACATCTTAGTTACAGCCGTTCCTGAAATAGGAACTGATAGTGTAACCACTTTTAATATCGGATAAAATGAAAAAGAAGTTGTGAGGAAAGTTGCAAAAAATAGTTGCTATATACTAATGCAATGTTGCACGACCCGTCTATATGTATTTGAGCCGTCTGTATATCTGAAGACGAATGTGTCACGTATTCGTGTCTGTCGTTGCCCTCGCACACCACTCGCATTAACTGGAAAAAGTTTATTGCAAACGTGTTCGTCTAAAAAAGATTGTGGTTCTTAACCACCGCCCACTACCACAATTTAGATAGATTCAGATTCAGATTAATTTATTTTTCATTATATGGTATTTTGTATACGCTTATTGAACGTCATAATATTTTTGTATCTACCGCCGGTTCACAAAGTTGATGCTACCGAGAAAACGGCAAGAAACTCGATAGTTACTCTTTTTAAAATTTACAATTTATAATTTGATCAAGGTACATTATTTTTGAACACATTATATATTTTTACATACATAGTTCACCACCCTGGCCAAGTGCGGATTGGCAGACTTCACATGTCTTCTAGAACTTTATGGAGAACTCTGTCATTGGTGCGTACCGCTTGTACAACAACAAGTGAGATAGACACTGTCACCGCTGTCATTTAACCATGCCGTTCAACGGTTCTATTTAAGTTATTAATAACCGCTCAGTGGATATATTTTTTAACTTTATATACCGTATATGAAAATGGCCGATGTATCTACGAATATTGTCTACATTTTTCAAATTTTTTGCACTTAATATGTACAGCAAAGGTGGAGTTAATGCTAAAAGCATTGCCTACCCACAAACTATGATAGCATTGACTATTTGTAGATATGATTATAAATTTCGGACTCTTACAAGCAATTCAATTCAATTTAATTATTATTTATTTGCAGAAGAAGGATATAAAGGTCTTATACATTATCAAGTTACTCCATAAGAAATTGTGCAAGTCATATCTATAAATACAAAATTTAATAAATACATTTTTTTTTTAGGAATCCAAAGCGCTACAATCGAAGACAAAGCGTTGGAGATAAACTTCAAGGACGGGAAAAAATTGGTATTAGAAGACTGTTGGCTCAGAGACAATTGCAGGTGAATTTGTATTACATTGTATTAAATCAATAAACTAAACCGTGCATGTATATCTGTAGGTACTTGTTCTTTTTTTGGAATATTTGGAGATCATTTGAATGAATGAATCTGGATGCTTTCTCCAATAGCACAAAGTACATATGTGGAAAATTAAATAAAATCAAATAAATATCAGGGACATTCTAACACCCGGCCATCTGACCCCAAACTAGGCGCGAGCCTAAACTATGGGTGTCAGAGACAAACATAGATAATTAAAAAAAAAAACGGGACCGACGTCTCGGTTGTTTTCAATGGTGGAAAAAGTCGTTAAACCTTGTCGAAGACGTTCGGGTGGCTTGAGAACATTCGAAACTGGGTTGGCCACCAATCAGCATTGGAGCAGCGTGGTGGAGTATGCTCTAGACCTCCCGCAGATTTGTCTATGGGAGACCCGTGCCGAGCCCAGCAGTGGGACGTCTATGGGTTGCAGCTAAGTGTCACTAGCTCCCATACTACGATTCCGAGTGTTGTGGGAAGCTGGGATTCACCCTTTTGTAAATAAATAAAATGTAATGTATAGTTTTATACAAGCTTATCCTAAAATCGAGTGTAATTTAAGAATTAAATGTCACTTGCTGTTACGGTGAAGGCCACAACGTGAGGAAATCTGCTTGCCCGAGAGTTCTTCATAATGTTCTCGAAAACATGTGAAGTCTGCCAATCTGCACTTGGCCCTCCCCTTCTGAGAGGAGACCCGAGCCCAACAGTAGACAAAGAAAGAGTTGTATTCCAAAAATAATGTATTTATTTTCCTATCAACTTATATAGTACTCGTTTATACAACTTTAATAAAAACTTAAGTTTAAATTATTTCAGGTGCTCTATCTGCTATCACGCGGATACTTTCCAGAGAGCATTGCATTTACTACACATTCCTGATGCGAAAATAATAAATTTCGAAATTAGTGATACTGGCATTGTTATCAAATGTAAGTAAGATAAGAAATATTACGATGAATTGGTTTTGGTGTCTGAACAAGTTACCTATTCGTTTAGTGGGTGGTTGCGAAATGTCATCTAATGTGAAGAATAACGTATGTATGAAAACATGCTTTAAACTACTAAAAACATACTAAAAAGCGTTCACCTTCTTCTCCTTTTCATCGTTGCGTCGTGTGACGAGTGACTGTTTTAATAAAATGTTAGTATACCTACCTATTTAAACAGAAGGTCGGCAGTTATTGGGCTTGGTTAGTGATATAAGTATATCTGTTTTAGGGGATGATGACCACGTTTCGACTTTCGAAGCAGTCTTCTTAGCGCAATTTCATTACGAAACATGGGTTAGAAACAGACAACTAACGCCGATCTTATGGCGAGGTGATGAAGTGGCTGATAGAGTAGCAAGAGTACATGTCAATAAGTTTCTTTACTCTTTGGAAGGCGCTAAGGCGGTTTTCCAATCTCTTCTGGATCACGGCGTCGCATTGATCGAAGAAGTAAGCTTTTTTAATATAATACTTCATTTCGAGTGGAATTCCGTGGCGCTCTGGTGAGCGTGACCCTGACTGCGGTTCCCGGGTTCTAATCCCGATCTGGGCTGATATTTATTTCGCAGATTAATATTTGCACTCTTGATTGTTATGTTTTCAATGTGCCTCCGCCACCCGCAACACATGCTTAGGCCTAACGCGACTACCGCGATAGTATGAGGGTGTAAGCGTTTATTAAATAAATTTATAAATTATAATGATAACTTATTGAAAGCAGTTAACAAGAACATACCTTAAAAAAACAACATGAGACCCAAATTAAATTTGATTTCGAGAATCCCGGCGCATTATCATGTATATCAAACATAATCGTAAATAGCACAGACGAGTATACTAATACGAATAAACTTAGACGATACTACAAATTGGTCCATGCAATGATACAGGGTGTGGAATTATGCCCGGTTTTGAATAGGTTCCGCCTATTACATGGGACTTAAAATGTTTTCTAAATAATATGTTTAATATTAATCACGAGTATATCGATTATCCTTTTATTTATATTCAGGTCGATGCGTCTGTTGCGGCAACAGAGACGGTATGTAAATCATTGGGAGGGGTGCAGCATACGTTGTTCGGTGGCATGTGGGAGTTTACGACAAAACCAGACCACGCCGATACGGCGTATACGAATCTACCACTCGCGGTGCACAACGATAACACTTACTTCACTGAAGCGGCTGGGTGAGTTCCATCCATCCATGCCTTTGGGTGTGCTGATGGATTGATGTTAGACATGACCTGAAGACCTTCCGAAGATGATGGATGTTTGTCTTAGTATAATTTGAATTGACCACTGTACACTATACGTAGAGCTCAGGATAAAACTGCTTCAGATGTCCTGTAAATACCTCGAATCATATAAAAGACAGCAATGATGAGAGGACGGGACTGGTGCTAATCTGATAAAGTATCCCGGTGCCATACCAATCACTTATCGTGTGATAAGGTTTCTTTAACACTACCATAACGATACCAAACAGAAATTGTGTTATATATGTGTAAGTAAACAAAATTACTCTGATAGACACAAATAAGACCAAAAACAGAAAATACTCCAGTAACAAATGTTACTATGATTTTAATTTACTTTGGCTTACGTGAAAAAGTTAAAAGCAAAAAGTATTACCACATTTCTAAAGCAGAAACTGAATGAAATGAGATAGACTAAGCGCATTTGCAATGTGCTTTTATTCTCCTTGTAATGCGTTTAGTTTAGAGCTTCCTTTTCAAGATTTGTGCTGCCGGATGTAGCATCTAGCTCGTTGTTACTATATAATGATAAACTTGTTCTTCTGTCTTAAGTAGGTATTGTTATCTTGCATTAGATTAAAAGACTTTTAAAGAACAACCGATAGCTTGCGATTACTTATTTGATTCATCAAATCAACTTTAGACTTTAATTGCACGACATACTTTTTATGAATGTCGTGAATAATTTGATAGTTAAACTAAATGTTTTTACAGGAAAGTAAATTGTGTATTTAAATGTACAGGGACCATGTCTTTTAAAAGTACAAACCACTAACGCTAATACTTACGTAAAAGAAGTACGATCTTGCAAATCGATCAAAATTATTAAATACGACAAGTATTTGTAAAATACCTAAAAAATATAGATACCTACACTGATAATTATTTTCAAATGTTTTAATTGTGAAATCCCACTCAAGATTTAATTGAAACTTGATGTAGAAATAGAAATACCTGTTACCCAATTGTCGGCAACGACAACAAAGACGTAGCTAAGGTTTTATTCAAGGTTTGCCTATCGCTGCGATTCGTTTCGTTGGGGCTTCACCGTCATTATTATTTCAGGGCCCATTCGAAAAGCTTTTGCTTGTCGGTTACTTTGAAATTCTGTTTAGCAATTCGTTCACGCTGCTCAACCTTTAGGCGTGCCTTTAGTCGACAAATAACGGCAGACCCCATTATGGCATGAATGCCGTCTGCTCACTATTGCTGGGCTTGAGAAAAATACGACAGCACGTAGGCGCAAAGAATCAGTGAATACACAGTGAATACAGGGCCAATTCGGAGGCAGTGATGGAAGAATGAATAAAGAGAGCGTCACATCACTATAATCCGTTCTGGTCGGGGACTCTGAGATTTCACCGATATGACCAAAGCATTCTCTCTTGTAAGCATTTAACATTCAAAATGAAATAACACTGCAGTTGAGATTTATAATTAATACACACAAAATATGTCACGGTGAAGAATTCGAATGGTTTATAGATCACTCATACATGGTCCCGTACTTGCACTGGCAATTTTCATCTACGAGATACGAGTGACATTAAAAAATCGAACCAATTTTTTTTTAAATTTGTATCTACTAGTTTGTGCGACTTTTCAGTGGGCGACTAATGGATTGCACACGTTCTTATATGATCTGGAGACTCCTGGGTATTTCTTACTCATCTCTCCACATAACCATATCCTTAACATAAGTAACCTTGTTCTCAATTCTCTAAATTCAAAATAGATTGTACACTCTGAACTCTGAAAATTATAAAATCCTAATCCTGCCAAATTAGTGCTACGAATAGATTATTTATTCAAAATACGCAATACTGCCAATACTCCGTAAAGAAAAGCGTGAATTCCTCTTATCGTGAAAACGTATAGGTACATTATGACAAAAACATCGTTTAAAAAAGCTTAGGTTTTATATTTACAGTGTATTTTTGACGTAGGCGAAAATAACGTTCAAAGATTGAAATGAAATGAATGAAGATTCTATTACATACGAGTACATACCAAACTAATAAAAGTGTGTTAAAAAAGGAAGTGTTGCTTAAGTTTTCGGCTGACACATGACCTCCGATAACAAAACTATGAATAAAAGCTTTATATTCTACTCTATCCATACCTACTTGATTGAGAGAAACGGCTTATTATCATTGTTGAACAGAAGTTCAAGAAGTTCGTTAGAAAACGAACATTATGTTTTCTTTTACAACGGGCAAATATAGTCATAATTTAAAGATCTGTACGGGAAGGACGTAAATAAAAAAGTTACTTGTATTACACATTTATACATCGCAGAAGGTACAATTTATTTTTCTTCGGATATCTTCATTACAACGTCTTCTGAAGGAATTATTAAAAACCGATTGATGGATCGGGTGTTGACATATTTGTACGCAAAAATAAATTGCTGAGGAAACTCTGCAATTATTAATGATGCTGAGTCAAGGATTGCGTTGAAAAGATTGTCAAACAGCTGTTTGGTTTTATGTTTATGAAAATCGTAATATACATAATAATGACAGTTAGTTACGTGTGTACTTTTGTTTCTGTAAGCTGGTTTCAAGTAAGAATAACACTTTAACTTAACTGTAACCAGCAACCAAGTAGTAGCTCAAAGGAGGAAATTTTTGGTGTCCAATCTTCGATCAATAATGTACGTCCAATGTATGGCAATAGACTTTGAATAGACTCTAGAATAGAAAATGTTTTTTGAATATCTTTTATCATGTATGTACATAAATATTAAATAAATAAACAAAGGTGGGTGTATGTTCATACCTCTGCATAGGTACAGGCGTGATGTAACGTAAATGTTGTTACGTTACTTCCTTTTGCAGGCTCCAGATTCTGCACTGCTTAAAACACACGAACGGCACCGGTGGAAAGACCATTCTAGCTGATGGCTTCTATGGAGCCAATATATTGAGGGAGGAGTATCCTGAAAATTTCAATTTCCTCGCCAGTTTCCACGTTGAAGCTGAATATCTGGAAGAGGGCCACCACCACAAATATTCAGCACCTGTTATACAACTTGATACCGCTGGAGATATAAAGCAGATTAGGTATCTCTCTCTATACACTTTTGACTTTAGAAATGCAATAGTACGTTCTTTTGTATGTTGTGTGTACAACGCGATTGTATTGCGTATTTAGGTTGGAAATCAACGTGAAAAGGAACAACCGTGATTTAAAGTGACTCCGCAATTAGGATAATGTTCATAGCCTGATGGCTCGCGTCGATTCAATGTGATCGACAAAGTTAAGCAACGACGGGCGCTTTCGGCTTGTGGATGAGCGACTACTAGTGGCGAAAATTTCATGGGCGCTACTGTGCTTTGGAGGGCACGTTAAATCGTCGGTCCCGGTTGGTTTCAATGATGAAAACAGTCAATAAGCTTTGTCGACACTGGGTTGGCCACTAACCCCTCCACCAATCCGCATTGTGGCAGCGTGGTGGAGTATGCTCTAGACCTGCCGCAAATTTGTCTATGGTGGAGACTCGTGTGCAGCAGCAGCAGCAGTCTGAACAAAAACGACAACAATACTCCGCCAAACCTTGTTACTGCTCCAATTAAAAATTGGCATCGTGTATTCATAACCTATATGGCAACGTGGTGAGTATGCTCTAGACCTGCCACCTGTCTATGGGGGAGACTCGTGTGCAGCAGTGAGACGTCTTTGCAGCTAATTGGTATCGTTACAATTCTTAAGATATACGCGGAGATCAAACCCTGGACCCCACTGAGTCGCATGTGCAATTTCTTACTCATCTGTGTACAATACAATATAGTGTACAATCGTAACTAATCTATGGAATATTTTCAGATTTAACGTCTACGATAGATCTACGATGGCATTCGCTAGTCGCGAGGAATGCCGATGCTATTACCGTTCGCTGAGGAGTCTGTCGAGGTATTACGAGAATCCGGACAACCAGTGGCAGCTTAAACTGAAGCCAGGTATAAACAGACAAACAGGCTATTGCTTTAATAATCAAATTGTCTTGCGATACTCATATCATGATTCTTCACAGCGACGACAACCCAGTGGATATCGTACTCGCCTCTCACTTGAGGGCGAGTTCGATAGTTCGATAATCCAAGCGGTAGGAATCGATGAATTTTCTGATAAATATTTATTAGAAAATTCATCGGTTACTAAGAATATATAATCACGCGCTGTAATAGTTAAGGAATATTGTGAGAAAACTGCTTAACTTCTGCAATCTCCATAATGTTTTCGGAGACATGTGAAGTCTGCACTTCCATGTGAGGTAGACTAAAGTCCAAACTTAAAGTCCAACCTCTCCCATTCTGTGATAAGCTCCATGTCCAAGAGCTCCGTGTCTAAAAGTGGGACAAGGAAAGTTTTGTGATGTTCGTTTCTTCTCAACTAAAGTTTCTAAAATCGTTCCATATAATATGTTAGGAACTTACACCACGATGCTTCCACCTTTATTCCGATAAGGTTTAACGATTTTTATAGAACCATAGTCAGCTTAATATGACCTTTCGAAACATAGGCCCTGAGTAGATTCTGTGTAGAAGGCCATTTATAAACACTAACTGTTTTTATAGAATTGTTAATTTTTACAGGAACTGTGATGGCTATGGATAACTTCAGGTTGTTGCATGGAAGGACAGCATTCACTGGCAACCGGGTCTTGTGCGGGAGCTACGTTTCTCGTTCCGACTGGCTGGATAGAGCTAGATCCCTAGGCCTCATTCACTGATCACCTTCATTAGAGTTCATTCAATTCACTCAGTTCACTTCACACAGATCAGTCATTACCGAAGCAATCGGCCTCGTGCGTAGATGAACAGTTTGACAGAAACATAGTACAGGATCAAACAGAATGTGCATAAGCATTAGGTACTTTAAGTTTTATGTGTTTTTAATTAATAAATGTATTTATAAATAACTAATGAAGAACTCATTTATTTGGTATGTTTTAAGTTTTCATTGTCAATTAGGAAAAAATTACGTTAAACCTTCAAGTAAATTTATTTTATAACATGTAGGTAATGCACCATTTCCAATTATGTTGAGCTTTGAGTTATTTTTTCCTGCCTATTCCAAATTCAAATCGCTATCTCATTTACAATGAGAAAACATTACCGCTCTGTATATACTCGTAATAACATACCGCGGCGGTAACGCAACACTACTAACAAGATCTTTTGGAAGTTGGAAGCCAAAAATGATTTAAGTCCGGTGACCGGAACGGGAAGATTCCGAGGTTTTCGTAGTGACGGCGACTCTAAAAAGACCGTCATTTATTTTATTTCGCCCTGTTTTTTCCCAACCTTTCCTGTTTCATCGTAAAAATGATTCAAGAGGATTAATTTGAACAAAAACGACAACAATACTCCGCCAAACCTTGTTACTGCTCCAATTAAAATTTGGCATCGTGTATTCATAACCTATATGCCACATAATCCTATATTTGTTGTTGGTATAATTTACAATATAACATTTTTTAACCGACTTCTAAAGAAGTATATTTTTATTCGATCTGTATGTTCGTATGTATGTCTGTGATTTTTAATCCGATTTGGATGACGTTTTCGTTATTGCAAATGTTTTGTACGCTGTGTTTAGATCCGGACAATAGTTAACTTTTTTGATACATGTACATGTACCGGACATTTTAACTACCATTCTCCACAAAAATCTAAAAAAAAAAAACAAATGATTTTTATATATATACTAGTGGACGCCCGCAGCTTCGCTCGCGTTACACATTCACTAACTTCAAAAACGGCAAAGCTTC
>DWTT01001136.1:0-12486 GCA_018250895.1 Carterocephalus mandan
TTCTGACAAAAAGTCGAGATACCGTAACAGAGTTTTCCACCAATTTGCATTGAAGCAGCGTGGTGGAGTCTCCTTTAAACCTCCCGTAGCTGTGTCTGTGGGGGAGACCCGTGCCCATCAGTGGGGCGTCTATGGGTCGTAGCTAATACAGAGAGCCTGGGGCAGTACCGCCACTTCGTCCGTTTTGTCCCTCTGTTGTGCACGGTTCTCCGCTTGGAATGAGAGTTAGGCTGTAGTCTGGACTAACGCTGGCCAAGTGCGGATTGGCAGACCTCACATTCCTTCTAGAATATTATGGAGCTCTAAGGCTGCATGTTTTCCTTCACCTTTACAGCAGTCTTATTTTTAATAAATCTCTCAAAAGGAATAATTTCCTGTTTTTGTAACATTTCTCATTGATGCTCCACTCCTATTGGTCGTAGTATCCTGTTATATAAGCTAGTGCCTAAATTTTATTACAAAATCCTTTACTTATATACTAGCGCTATATATGTATATATGAGCTACGGATACTTACATCGGTACTGGATGTAAAACATACACACAGTTGCAATATTAGAAGAATTATAACAAACAAACAAACAAAATGTATAACTTTTTGTCATATTTTCTGTTATATATTTTTTGTCATTTTATAATTCTTGTCATAATTTCCTCACTACGGCGGTAGCGAAATCAAGTATTCATCGTAAACGATTTTAATTTCTCGGCCGTTCCCCGATACAAAGTCATTATAAACATCTGGGACGGACTCTTATGTACAGCGAGTGTCCTATGAATATTAAATTAATTATTTAAATGTTCGTATTAGTAATAGAATATGCCGCACCACGCTGAAGGCAACGTCCCATATCAATTGTATAGTAATTACTTTAATTTGAAATACTTAGCCTGCTTTAAATATTTTGTGTAAAAAATGAGGCAAAGTCTCGGCATAACTTTGGTTGTAAGTGGTAATCTTGCCTATTAAATAATAACAATCAAGATTAATTTGTTTTTGTGGCTATGTAATTAAATAGCATGAGTATTATTTAAGCATTTTCCGGCTGTGCGATCTTCGCCTTGACCATTACTGGTATATATTTTGTGTTCGTTGTAAATATTCGTGTCCCCAGTAAGACCGTCAAGGCTAGGCTTCTTTGCTTGCGTCGACGATTACATGAAATTCGATAACGTGATTTAGCTAAAGGACTACTAAAATTAGTAAATATCGGTCTCAAAGAATCTAACGTGCACGTGTATTTTTATCAAATACAACAGAATAATATTGAAAAGAAAAAGAAAATTATAAAAATAATTGACTGACAATATTGATCTGTTCCTATCGTTTTAATAAAAGTACATTACTTAAATTAAATAGTTTGATTTCGTTGCAGTAGGAATTGGAGACAACGTTCCTTTTCTGAAATAAATTATGCTTTGAGTTCCATGCCGGGATATTGGCTGGGACTTGGCAAAATCTCTATCGCGACTCCAGAGCATTGTAGGCTTTGTAATACCACTCCAATAAATTATATTAAATGCGTAGGTAATGAATATTTCTATTGTTTCATGAGTGAGACAGATATTTTGGTAGTGCTTTGAAGTAGCGTGTAGGCGCTTTTAATATTTTAGTGTTATACCCTTTTTTGATGCGAAACCACTAAACGCTTTGTATTCCATTATAATTTTGCGTAAGTCAAAGTCTCAGTAATAAGCAAAACATTCTGAAATTATTCTAATGAGGTTTATTCGCCACAGATGTTCAAACGCTAACCACTTTTGTTCCAGTAATGAGAAAATGAAAAAAAGCACGTAGTGATGACAACGTACAGTCTGGTGATCATTGATTTTCATTCCTTTAACCTTTGATATACGAGTATAAAGATGCAACACAACATGAGCGAGTGATTCCGTAACTAGAATTATTTTAGTTCTCCTCCTTTTCGGAAGCAGCTGAAAAGAGTGGTTAGATCTACGTGTATTTCCTTTTCAAATACATATAGGTACAGACATTTTATTAAAACTTTTTATTGTTAGCGACACAATTTGAGATTTGTCGCGCGTCTCGCCGTCTCGACACTCGCTGGAGTCCTTTGATAACGACGCTATTGAGAGCGCTGAATCTTGTATGACATACGCGCTGCTATAACGAGCAAGCTTTCTATAGGTTTGTATTACGCTAAAAATATATCGCAACCTACGAACTCACTAGGTGATGAAGTCTACAGGGAACCAAATTGGTTTTATATGAAACATATTTTGTTCTATACAGAATTCGTCCGGAGCAGTACCACCGTCCGCCATTACATTTTAGAAATGGTACTAGGTAAGTACCATTTCTAAAATGTAATGATTGTTATAAAGCAATTGTGGTACCAATCCGCACTTGGCCTGCGTGGTGGACTAAGGCCTAATCCCTCCCATTCAGAGAAAAAACCTCTGCCCAACAGAGGGACAAAGAAAGGGTTGTGGTGGAATTGTGGTCCGGTTGGAAAGGTGTTGTTTTCGGTTACACCTTTCAACAGTCTATTAGTCTTCAAGCGTAGCACCAAAACCGAGTTTGATTTTAAATAAGACCTTTATGAATTTCGTCCAGGATCTGTTAGTGTATTCCACTCAACGTAGTGTAGGATGACATTCTGGTGGGTTGCACGATGATGTGCGCAATGCAGCCGAGACCAGGTAGATAAGAAGAGCGGAAATTAGCTTCCTGTGGAATGATGTGAGCGTGAGCGATCTGAAAGTGTGAGAAAAAATCATAAGAGTTCTCTCACAATGTTTTTCTTCACAATCAACCAAGTAATATTTTTACTGCCTTAAACCATTGTGAGCTATGCTTAAATTCACATAACTAAAACTATCGCAAAAGTGAAATCCTTTTTTTAATGGGATTTGGTACAAATGTCAACCGCGGTTAACTACCGCCAGGTGGACCGATGATCTGAACAAGCGGAAAAACCACTGGATCCAAAGAGCACAAGACAGCCTTTGTGAAGCAGAGTCACGAAAAGTTTCTATCTTCTTTCTTCTTCTTCTTCTTCTTTCTTCTTTCTTCTGAAGGATGGAACCCGCGCCAAAGCTTGTAATGAAGTGACTGCAACGTCTAATTAGCGCCTTAACGTTCAAAGAGCGTAGCGTTGTCCTCACGCGCCCTTCCAGGTCTACATCCTCCAAGGTGTAAAAGCGAATCAGCGTTTGAAGTGTAAGCGAGGCGAGCCCTTTCAGTCGCACCAGACACACTCGCGGAGTGCCACTCAAAACATCAAAGGGCACGGATTTTATATAGCGATAGATGTTGTTTTGAAAATGCGTGGTGCGGTCGTGCTAGAGCTTGGAAGATGAAAGAGGGGCGATATTTTTAAGGCGACTAAACGAGAATATTGTTCAATATATTAACTAATCTCTAGGGTATAGGGGCTGTCTGAAAACTAGCGATACACGGGTCTCTAGCCCCGCAGCAGCAACAACCGAGACAGCTTTTGTTGTCATTTTGTTCGATATGCTTTTTGATCTCGTATCTATGTTTAAAATGTCAATAAATTATTTTTATTCCTATTTGTAATCTTAACATATAACTTTGACTTCAATCTTTCTCAAAAGCTGGGAAGGATTAGAGCACACTCCACCACGCTGCTCCAGTGGCCAGACGATCTGTGACATGAATTCAAGTCTGTTAAATCTTACGATTAAGATAAATTATAAAGAACTAAGTTTTTTGTAAATCTCTAGCATAATTTATTTATGTTTGTAAATATTTTTTCCCATTATGTGCCTACTATAATAAAATAATAAACCCTATAAAAAAACTGTATCTCCGAAGCACGGAAGCGCTCAAATTTTTTTTCGCTTAGGGGCAAGCATCCATTGGCGGCTCAACACAATCGTCCGTTCATAATGTATCGACCACCACCGTACTCGTAATAAGCGTTTTAAGAAATCATAATGTTACTTTCTATAAGAGGCATTTCCCAACTCTGGGTTGTTACTCGTTTGCTATCCAACAACTACTTTATCTCACTGATTCCGTAATCTTAATATTTGTATGTGCTAGGTTAAGGTGACTCTGGGATTTATTTATTTAACTAGCGTTTGAATGGACGACGTAATTAAAATATAAATACAACGAGGAACTTAATTACTTAAAAGTAGTCGCAACAGAATTTTAATCTAAAGTAAGTTCAAGATTTTTGAAACGAAAATGGTAAGACGTCTCCGCGCCATTTGAAGATGAGATTTAATTACTTGTTAACAGAATTAATATACAAAGAAAATTGCAATTTATACCCTACTAGTGGACGTGCGCAGCTTCGCTCGCGTAGAATTAGACCGCGTTCGGGTTGCCCACTTGACTTCAAAAACGGCTAAGTTTCATACTAAATTTGCACCCCCGTTTTACCCCCTTAGAGAATGAATTATCAAAAGTCCTTTCTTAGTGCTCCCCTATGTGATGAAAGGAACCCCTGTCCAAAATTTCAAATTTCTAACCCTTATAGTTTTGGCCCTGCGTTGATATATCAGTCGGTCAGTCAGTCAGTCAGTCAGCTTCTCCTTTTATATATAGAAGATAAAGAACTCCATCCTTTGTAAAATACTTATCAATAGTAGAAGACGGTTTAGTCTTGTTCAAAGGCAGTTGCAGTTGTCATGGGCGGCAGTGATTAGGTGATGCTGCAAGCTCATTTGCTATCTCTTATCCTTAATACATATTTAAAATTTACTAGATCCGTACGTAGGTAAGTTCCAAGCAGAACGAAGTAATGAAAAAATGAAGTATTGACTATTTAAAAATCGATGGCCTAGCAACTATTCGATAATAGTTTCAAGTAACGAGCTGCGAAGTCTCATATTAAATTTCTGAGCAGTTTTCTTGCATCATACTTTTGACCAAGTCACCTTTCAACTAAAGAAACTAAGACAAAATAGGTTAATCCTTTCGGAAGATGCAGACTTATAAACTTGTAATCTATCTTAATTCGTCGTTAAAAGAAAATTTATTGAATTTATTGAATAAGTATACAAAACCGTGACCTTTTGATCCCAAGCTAAAGCTAAAAAGCATATGACCCACGCTAAAGCCATTCATAGTGTTTAAAAGTATTCTCACGTGTTTACACTCAACGACTTTGTTAACAGCCAAACTGGGGTGGAAAAATTTTAGGGCACTAAGTAGCACTCCCGTAGGGTTGCCTGGCGTTGGGGTGTACCGTCCATAGCCCAATGCCTCGGGTCGATCGTATGTGATCGATCGAGTAAAACAACGGGCGTAGTCAGTTTGTGGATGAGTATCCACTAGTAGTAGACATTTCATGATAAGCCGTCGGTCTCGGTTGTTTTCAGTTATAAAAACAATTGAGGCCAAAGCCTTGTCGAAGACCTTTGGGTGGCTTGAGACCATTCGACAATGGAACCTTCACCAATTCGCATTGAAACAGCGAGGTGGAGTATGCTCTAGACCTCCTGAAGCTGTGTCTGTGGTGGAGGCCCATGCCCAACAGTTAAAAAAACCCAATAGATGATCGGATTCAGTACTTCTGGCTAAACAGCCGTGCCACTAGGCCAATGTTTTCTGTTATTACCTAATTCTTACTTTATTGGGTACCTATATTGAAAAAATATTATTATATTAAATTTATTATTATTATTTATTAACAACCCTAGCGGGATCAAAGGAACTGTGCTACCTTGCACTACAGAAAGAGAAAGTGCATATAGAATGTAGCGTATCGATATAAAAAGCCGTAACATTTCCCGATGGGCTCTGCAGTGAAATGAAATCTTTTCAGTGGTATTGGTTAGCTTAGTATATCATTTATTACTGCTTTGAATTGGTACTAATATTAACATGACTTTGTTACTTTAAGCCTATAGTTGTAGTTGAAACACCGCCTTTTTTCAGAAAAAAATTCGCATAATCCGCATTGGAGCAGCGTATCGGAGTATTTGAGAGAGGTCACACAGCTGTTGTTGTGGGTGAGACCTGTGCTCAATAGTGGGCATGAGTTGGGGTAACTACAAATGAATGTAATATTTCTTACTTTTAAGTTTTGTAGTCGGTTTTTTTTTATTTAAAAAATCGTTATTTTACTATCGATGTAGTATGTCCAGTTAGTTGATTTACTCGTTTTTAGTCAGTCACAGATGCATTGCTACCAATAAAAACTAAGATGTTCACCTCTCGGGAAGTGCAACCGGAAAACCACACCTTTCTAACCGGAATACGAGTATAATTGCATTAGGAATTGCATTATAAACATTTACTAGGTACACTGTAGGAATGATACTAGGCGTTGTAGTACTACAACTATACTATCCAATATCCACCTGACCCTGCAACCTCTGAAATCCTGCGGTTTCCCACTGTCTTCTTGAGGTCATAGTCTACCTCGACTTCAGTTAGTAAGTCCTCCGAGCAATATCAACATTTTCAAATCCGGTCCTGTAGCTATCATAGCAAAATACACAAAATGAAACATCCCATAAATTATTTGTCGAACAGCTTGATAACAACTTGGGTGTGTCGCTGGTTGTATTCAATAGCATTTCTGTAACTGTTTTGGCAGTCGCCTCTGATTTCAATTAACTGGGCAACGAGCGACCCCTAGATTTAGAGCTTTGTTTTCATGTTGCTTTTGTCGCCTGCTTGTCGAGGGCTGAGTGGGAAATGAACAAATTGAAATGATTAAAACGGGCGGTCGGGCCTATTGTAACAACTGAAAGTTGTATGTACCTACTAGGGGCAGTGGTGCGTGATCGTGAGACCTATGAACGAATGAATGGGACTGTTAGTGTTTGAAAGTTTGCTCAATATTATGTAGTTAACGATGATAATTAACAGTGAATAAAAAGGATGTATTATGAAATTATCATTTTTGAAGGATGACTACTGATTAACTTTAATAAAATAACAGTAATAAATTAATCAATTATGAAGATTTTTATGAGACAGTTAGATATAAAAAATATACAAGAAGCTTAGAAATCAATATTCTGATTACGGTTTTCATTCAGAGATAAATGACTTTTTATTATGTTCAAAGTTGGGTGTTCGGTTGCAAGAGTGTGAGCTACAACCGGGCATCAAGTGACCCCGTGAAACACTGCGTGTGCGCACAGCGTCGTGTAGGGGAGCGTCACGTCATGTCGTGTCGACTTTACGTTAAGGGGTGCCGGCACATTCTATAATAGCATCTGTCCTACATGTGCCGAGGTAAGCACATTTGTGTACCGTGCTTCGGAGGGCACGTAAAGCCGTCCATCCCGGTTGTTTTCAATGGTGAAAACAATCGTTAATCCTTGACGAAGACCTTCGGGTAGCTTGAGAACATTCGACACTGGATACGTGGTGGAGTATGCTCTTGACCTCCCGAGGATTAGTTTGTGGGGGGAGACCCGAGCCCAGTAGTGGGACGTCTAAGGTTGCAGCATAGGCCACACATTACCCGCCGTTGTTCCCACGAAGTGCCGGTACATATCAAAGATTTTGCACTCGTTAAACGAAAAAAGAAATTATCTAAATAATTAAATTTTGAGATATCTAAGAACACTTTCAAAGGTAAATTTGAAGATAAGTTATCAACAATTCAAGCGTGACAAGCGAGCGGTATTGAAATGGAAATCTAGAAATTATTCACTGAAACGTGCCTCTAGCCAGCGTCCACAACCTGTCTGATTAAGATCGAGAGAAGAGGAACGTTATTCTAACTTATCTTTACTAATATATTTACGGTAAAGTGTGTTTGTTGGTATGTTAGTTTGCCCTTCTTATATATGTTGTGCCTATATTCTAAAATATATCAGCTTGTCTGCGGTCTGTCAACTTCATGCGGGCTCCAGATAGCCGCGTTGCTTTCTAATATGCTGCGTACAGTGCTGTTATATAACAGCTTTATAGCAGCGACATTATGGAGATGTCGTGCTTGTCGCAATACAAAACCCAAAGTCCTATAGGCATTTGTACCAATGGTTTCTATGTGGTCCACCACCATAACACTTTCGCTGTCCCAGTGTTGGGCACGGTTCTTCTCTCAGAATGGGAGGGAAAAAACGAAACCTTTCCTCCTCTTTCGCGGCACTGTGAGCGCTCCTGCGTGAGGGAATTCGGATTTGAGGATGGTCCTTTTATCCGGGCAATTGCTCCAGGGGTGAACCTCGTCGGTGACCTCCCCACTGTTGAGCGCGGATCTGCTGCCGTTAGTCGCTGTTTCCCCCCTGATGGTCGGGGGGAAGAAGGTCCAACAGCTCTCTAGGGAGCGGTCGGCCTTCAGCGTGCATGCAGCGGCGCTTTAATGGGAGGGATTAGGACTTAGTCCACCACATTGGCCAAGTGCGGATTGGCAGACTTCACATGCCTTCGAGGACATTGTAAAAGAAAAACTCTCAGGCATTTTCCTTTTGTCCTTCACCGTTATAGCAAGTGACATTTAATTTCTTAAATCTCACATAACTTAGAATTTCATTGGTGCGTGCCGCTTTGGTTTGAACCCGGACAGCTCGAGTGAGAGCCACTGGGCTGTCACCGCTGTCAGTATCGGAGGTACTATTGAAACATGATTGAAACTAAAGTAATAAAAATTTTGATTTGATACAAAATTAAATTGACATAATAACGTTTTACAAAATTAGTATTAGTATTACTTTACGAAAGTGTTTGTTTGTCTAATTTTTTCCTTTTCTGTTATACTTAGAGACGTAAAGTAACAAATACATATACCATAACATCGTTAATCTTACATCGTGGAGCTATTAAATTAGGTCAGTCAATCTGTTCGCTGATTAAATTCAAATTGGTTCGTTGAGGCTCAACATGATATACACAAGTATATCATGTCGATAGTTAATCTTGGCATGTGTATTATAATATCTCCACTGTAATCTTTAATTATTAACTGGGGTGATGAGCAAAGGAAATGTATTCTCCGGAGAGGGATTATATAGGGTATATCAAAGGATGAACACTGAATCCTTATGATAATTATTTGGGGTATAATAATATAATTGGACTTTGTGGACGAGCATGAGATTAGATACAGAAGATTTTATGGTGGTAGAGCCTGTAAAGCGGTGACAGCCCAGTGTGTGCAGCTTGGATTTGAACCCGGACAGCTCGAGTGTGAGGCGAGTTTGATAGTCACTGGGCTGTTATCGCTGTGGATAAATGTGGGCTCAAGGTTTCATTCACAACATACCTAAGCCTGTCCCAAGGCCACTGAACCCAAACTTCAGCCCTTCTCACTACCAAGTGGTAAGAGCATGAGTATAATAATAAATAATTTAACCGCCTTTTGGCCACCACCTTTACATTGTTTCTATTTCTTTTTAAGTTATGTTTTTTTTATGCCTGTGATGTACAATAAAGCATATTTGTATTTGTATTAAAATATAAAAAAACCGACTTCGAAACTAAAAATATGAAATAATATTTAATTAGTTCGTCAAAATATTACATTTATACTCGTAAATAAACCAATCCACATTAGCAGCTTGTTGTAGGAGCTCTCGGCCTCTTTCAGTTTTGAAGTCACTTATTTTGATACATTTTAATATCGTTATTTTATTTGTAACTTAATAAGTAGTTTATTCTTTTACAGTGTGATTTTGCCCCCGCACCTGCCTTGACCTCTGTCTTTCATTCCGATGTAGAGAGATGAACTCAAAAAATTAACTAGCTTTATTCTAAATTTTAACTACTTTTAGGTTACATTTATAAGCAAATTTATAAAAAATGTGATATGTGATATGGCTTTACAAAAAGAATCATAAACAACATTGCTATCTTTATAATGCTTGTTAACTAGTAGTAGGTAAACTATCTTTGTTTTCTACTAGTAAACAACTGTAATAAAGCAATGCCTTCGAATTATGTTCTACCAAAAACAAAAAGAATCATCAAAATCAGATTATTAATGACGCCATTATACTGTATAATAATATACCTAAAAAATACAGTTGAACTCCTAAGAACCTCCTCCTTTTTTTGAAGTCAGTTAAAATGAGCTGATATTTACGCTGATATACAAAACATAAATATAGTTTTCATTCTATTCCAAGTAATTTCAGTTCATAAAAATGTAACACCGATGTATCTTTGAAACGGCTCACGATACATCATGGGAGGCATCGTAAATACGGGCTACAGCGCGATCGCTTTATGGGCCCTATAAATCATGGCGTGATTCCTCAAATTGTTCGTCACGAGAATCTGGTGCGTTTAGTATTTACTGCTTCTTGAGTCACAATGACATAGCTTTCAAGACATTATGCCTCTCTTTACCCGCAAGGGTAGCTAGGTCCGATCCCTCTGGACTTACGGGTAGCAAGAGTGGGAGCTCGAACCGTCCCTCCAGTGAGGCCGGGAAAGACAACGTTGTGTGTGGCTGCACAACGCTGTACATGGGTTTCTACGTCTTTGGATGTTTCGTCCTAGACGTGCCTGTCATGGGCACAGCGCTGGAGGGCACCGGTGCGTTCTATCAGAGATCCCAGAGCCCTCCACAAGTGCCGAAGAAGGCCACCGAGGGTGTTTTAGTGGGTGGAAATCCCACATAACCCGGCGTCGCTCCCACGATGTCGGGTACCTTTAAAAGGTTTCCCACTCAATCGTCCGATTACTTCGTGGTGAGCGGTGGTTCAGAAGGCACAGGACTGTTAGAGTGGTGTCGTTTAAAAGAGGCCTAAGTCCAGCAGTGGACCCCAAAATGCTGATGGATGGATGGATCGGTATCCAAACTGCATTTGTAGGTGGTACCGATAAATATTAATCACTAAATACTGTATCACGGTAAGATGCAACTATTGCAGCCATTTCGGACCTTGTAATAAATCATTTGATGTGCAGTCACAGCGTGATTCATACACCCATAAAACGGTCGACCTGCAGTCAGTATTTATAGTCCCTTCGCAATTATTGCGCTGTAGATATACGAGATGCTGTTGTACATTTACGAGTGAGTTTCAGTGATTTAACTTATAATAATATCATATTGGTAGCGAGTGGCGGAAATTTGGCTTAAATATAGTGTTGATATGGTGGTCGTGAGCACGACTGTTAAGCCAGAGGTCCTGTCTCTATCCCCTGGTCGGGCAACAACTATTGGGCTTATCAAACAAGCTGCTGCCATGCCCGGTAGCACCTCGAATTGGGGACAGTGTATGGCACAATAGAAACATTGAGAACATTCGACACATGGTTTGCTACTAACCCCTCCACCAATCCGGCCATGCTGGGACGCCTATGGGTTGTAGCTTTAGGTACTTTAATAACATCGACGTTGTCATTGTCGTTTAGGATAGGTCGATGTCCTAGGCTGATGATGATGATGAATGTCATTGAAACAAAACCAAAAATATTCTGACGAAACAGAAATAAAATTCCACAATAAAATATAACTCGTCGATCCGTAAATATTTATTTCGCTGCGAAATATGCAAAAATTCATGTAACGGTTAATTAAAACAGAAATGCTGCCAACACAAGATTTTCGGATCAATAGAGAAGTAATTGGTTCGGTGTCCAAACCGTTGATTTATCAAGTGAAAACGGTAGTGTTGAGTTCCAATGCTGGACAGAACCGGTGGCTATCGAACTCGCCTCTTACTCGACGGAGTGCAGGTTCAAATCCATCCAATCCATGCGGTACGTACTAATGAATAAAATTGAATGTCACTTGCTATAACGGTGAAGGAAAAATATCGTGAGAAACCTGCATCCACACTTAGCCATCGTAGTGGACTATGGTCTACCCTCTTATTCCGAGGGAAGTCCCGACTCCTCTGTTGGGCTCTACAAGTTCTCCTCTTCAAGAATTTTCCTTACAATGTCATTATCTATTATAACGGTTACAATATTTTAACGATTATGTCCTCAGCGATTCACAAACCGATCGCGCCTGTCGTTGCTTAAATCTTTCGATCACATTGAATCGACGCGAGCCATTGGGCTATGGACGCTACGATGAACTGATGAAAAGTGGGTACAATCCACTGCCTACCTCTTCGGGAAATACAAGCGTGATTTTATGTGAGGTTATGATAACAGTTGTGAGCTGACATGACGGCGAGTCTGATTCAATATTGATAATGACTATGAAATCCGCAAAATCAAGCTTGAATGTAACGAATGAATTTTTGAAGATAATAATGGAACGATTTTACTATCCGTTAACCGAATACGCAAATCGTTAACCCAGAAATGCCACTGATATTTGTTTAATATAAGTATCGTTTCAGTCGAACTTAAAGTTAAGTGTTAAATAATTTCAGCGGAACACTTTATATCTACGAGATTAGAAACCTAAACGCGTTTTTCAATGTTATCAGATAATTATAGAAAGTCATTTTAGTTTATTTATTATCAGTCCAAATAAAGAAACGGTCCAATAAAGCCATCTAGTAAACATAGTTAACTAGATGGCTTGCTTATGGATCTGCATTGTTAAGAGGACTTCAGTCGACCGTCACTTTTGAAGAATAGGTTTTTACCAAAAATATTGCTGTCGCGCTGAGCCC
>DWTT01001137.1:0-12484 GCA_018250895.1 Carterocephalus mandan
AAAATATTTGATAAAAAATACGTCTCATCTGGTTATCAGATCGGTGAAGGACGATCTCCCACCGGCTCTTAGACCAAAGAACATTAGTCCGTTAGTTCGTTAGTGGGTATGAGGACTGGGGACTGGTAATGATAGATAGTCCTTTTAGTAATAGTCCAGTTAGTAAAGAGTCTCGTTCCAAGTCAGTCACAGTAGCGTCGCTACTCTTGAGAAGTGTTACCGGAAACCACACCTATCCAACCGGACCGCAATTGCTTTAAAAATAATTGCTACACGCTAGAATATTATTATTATATGTATATATGTATATACGGTAGAAAATGGTACTAGGCGATTTACACACCGCACACTCCCGTGGTAACCACGAGTCTAAAGCGACGTAACGCGACATGTAGGTACTCGTAGCGACGCGCGTCCTCATTTGTAATCATATTATGAGCGACAAACGCGACTATTTCAGTTCCTTATACATAATTATTTTAAACATAGGTAAGTTGCTTGCTTATCGCTACAAAAACTTAGTAAAACACGAAAAGACAACAAAATCCTTTTAGATGTTTCGGTCGGATTTCCCTAAAATCCATTGCCCAATTGGCACGTATTCAAAACGTTAGCTAGCTACAAGCCATAGACGTCCCAGTGTTGGGCAAGGATCCCCCCCATGTACACAGCTGTCTAGAGCATACTCCACCACGCTGCTCCAATGCGGATTGGGAGAGGCCAAATTTGACAATCTTCTGCTGTCCATATTTTATTCTTCCGATACTCGTACTTACGAGTACAATCAAATGATCCTTACATGAAACTAAGTCAATCGGCATCGATAATATATTCAGGTATAAACTTGTTGAATAGATTGCGATTTGAGATGTATTTTTATAAATACATCAAAAAAACTACACTGGTTGAATTTAAAATAACCTGTAGGTAATAGATTACACCGATGCCAGATTTTTCATGAAAATCAGCTCATGGAAGTAATAGATTCTTAGGAATTGATCTGCATACCTCGTAGAACATTATTAATAAAGATTTAACAATATTAATTTAACAAACGACGAAAACAAAATATCTCCACCAATATTTTTCTAGAAAGTTTTTGGAGATAGTATTTCCAAATTATCATGTTACGAAGGACACCATTATTTTATATCTGAGAAAATTATATTTATCATATATCAAATTGCATAACAACCTTACTGGGATATAAAAGCATTCGTTAGGCTTTTGTATACCGAATAAAAAGAAACAGGCGAGATACAATTTTATACACTTAACGAGACATTTTGACCTTTAGTGTTCGCCTTGTAGACGCGACTCCAGATATTTTTCTCTCAGCCTTAGTTGAAATCCGGTTGTAAGCCAAACATATAATAAAATAGATTAAGTTAAAATAGCTTTTTAGATGTAAGGTTTTCATTAGAAAAATTTCAACTGATTCCAATCCGTAGGCCCCGCAATAATGGCTCGAGTTAGAAGATTAAGCGTGACGGATGACGGAGAAACACGTAAGACTAAACGTCCGTGGCTCATATTGTTTCATAGGTTTTTTATTTTTCTATTATACCATCGCATTCCTCATCGTCACCTTAATCAGCATGGACCTATTAATCTTCAATCTTGTCGATAGCTCTTCTGACACAACTTTTAATCCATTCCGATGCATGTGTTTTGCTACGAATATTTTTAAATCATATTTATTTTCTGTCATTTCTCATCAAAACGTTTTAGTTTCGAAAATGAATGAAGGTATTGTACGATTTCAGTTACTCCGCCAGCCCAAAGAGTTCAATTTATTCTCGGAGAAGACATTGACGATACGACTCTGGAATCTCACCCACTGTTTTCTGAAATGGAAGAGCTCGTCAAAGACGGAGACGAACTTGAATGGAAGGAAACAGCCCGTTGGATCAAATTTGAAGAGGACGTTGAAGAAGGCGGCAACAGATGGTCCAAGCCACATGTTGCTACTCTTTCACTTCATTCACTATTTGAACTACGAAGCTTGATTTTAAACGGATCCGTGATATTTGACATGGAAGCCCATTCTCTTGAACAAGTTGCAGAGAGTGTTTTAGACCACATGGTAGTTGAAGGCGCTTTGGCCTATGACTGCAGAGAAAAAGTCAAGGACGCGCTATTACGAAGGCATAGACATCAGTATGAAAAACGAAATCATAATAATATGTCAAGGCTGCCTCTTATTAGATCCCTGGCTGACATCGGGAAGAACCATTCTTCTTGTAAAAGTAAGTAAGCACATGACGTCGTTATTTTTTTGTGATTTCTTGTAATATAAAATATTAAATTTATAAAGCCACCTGCCACTTATTCTCACCATCACATTGGGTTGGATGGTAGTGAATGCCGCCGAGCATTAAACCCCTATAATAAAACATTTTGTTTTTTTTTACAATGAAGAAAAGAAATAAATAATAAATAAAATACATTATTACAAACGGTTGTTCCTCAAAAGGATATTTAGCATAATGTGGCGTTATCCTATCAGAAAACCAGGAGGGTAGCTCGCGACGCTCCATATCAAGGAGTTGTCGTGGATCGTCCTCATCGCCTCATACGGCACTGCTTCCAGCGACAGATTCCAGGGGTCCCTATCTAGCTGTTCCAGGTTAGAACGTGGGAGATGGTAACATGCGTGCACAACCTCACTTAATTCGCGCCCCCAAACACGCACGCACTACAGAGTATGCTAATTACCTTCACATTATTGGCGTGGTTATATGTTGTGTTTCTAATGTATGTATTGTACAGGTCAAATTACATTAACTAAATTATGCATTTGTGAAAAATTGGCATTATGTATATTGCAGTGGAGGAAGGCGGTACAACAAGCGGGCACTCTCACATAGCTGATTTCGGTCGTTTCCTAGGCATCCCTAGCGCGGGTAACCGCTTATCCTTAAAATTTCTTCTTAAATGTTATTTCTTAACACTAATTTTTAACGTTTTATTATTGTGATCATTTCTGTATTCATTTTTATAAAGGCGTTCGACTTTATGCTTTAAGCTAATGTCGTTTAATTCTCATATTTTTTTCTACTTCACTTTGTTGGTGTGCTTTATTTTTCATGCTTATGGCAAGTATACACGCTAGATGACATACACTCAAAAGGAAATAATTACCTCACTGGTTAATTAATATACATACCTAATTATCATACTGTTTTTTACTATCAATTTTATATGTTTTTGTCTCATTTACTAATGTGACTTGCACTTTACTGTTTATTTATTATAAGGTTGACATATGAATAATTTTAACTGTGTTAATAACGATATTGTAGGTGCAGTTCATGAAGAGGGCATGGTTAAGAGTCCGAGTAACGTGTCAATGAATCGAAACCATAGTTCAGGAGATCTACATATGAATGGAGATATAAATCACAAAACAAACACCCACTTTATGCGAAAAATTCCTCCTGGAGCCGAAGCTTCCAACATACTTGTCGGAGAAGTTGATTTTCTAGAAAAGACACTATCAGCTTTTGTAAGGCTCAAGACGGGCACCATTATGGGAGATCTGACCGAAGTACCAGTACCTACTCGTTTTATGTTCGTCTTACTTGGCCCACCTAATAGCAATTCGAGCTTTCATGAAATCGGCCGGGCGATGGCTACGCTTATGTCAGATGAAATTTTCCACGAGGTTGCCTATAGAGCGAAAAAAAGAGATCACTTACTAGCGGGAATAGATGAATTTCTAGACGCCGTTACAGTTTTGCCACCTGGAGAATGGGATCCGGCAATACGTATCGAACCTCCAGCTGCGATCCCTTCTCAAGATCCTAGAAAACGTCCAAATGATAATAATCCCAAAGATGAGCCTGATGAGGAGGAAGAGGAACAAAGGCAGAGAGAAGAGTCGGGTTTAGCTAGAAGTGGAAAATTGTTTGGAGGTTTAATTAACGATTTAAAGAGAAAAAAACCCTGGTATTTGTCCGATTTTAAGGATGCATTAGCAATACAGTGTGTTGCCTCGTGGATATTTCTTTATTTTGCATGCTTATCTCCCATAATAACTTTTGGAGGTTTATTAGGCGAGGCAACTGGTAAAAATATGGCTGCCATGGAGTCTTTGGTATCGGGCTTTGTATGTGGTATGGGATATGGATTCTTTTCAGGACAACCATTAACAATTTTGGGATCAACTGGTCCTGTTTTGGTATTTGAAACAATTGTGTTTGAGTTTTGTAAGCAAATTGGATGGGATTATATGTCGTTCAGATTTTGTATCGGAACTTGGACAACAATAATATTAATAACGTTGGTAGCCATTGACGCTAGCGCACTTGTATGCTACATCACGAGATTTACAGAGGAGAACTTCGCTACATTAATAGCTTTTATATTTATTTACAAGGTAATGTGATTCCGTAATAAAAAAATACCGTTTGTAAGAGAAATAATTACAAATACTTCTTGTAACTTTTCAGGCGGTGGAAAATGTAATATCTATAGGTAAGAAATTTCCACTTAAGACCCGGCCTGATGAAATTCTCAATTACGAGTGCTACTGTTTACCAAGCAATTACACTAAGCTTCCGGAACACTTTAATTGGACATCTGTAGACCGAACCTCATGTCAGGTACTTGAGTTATTAATTTTTAATATCTTTAATGTTCTTGTTTCATTGAGGAAATTAAAAAAAAACAGCAGCTATTTATTTTCTTTCAGATATTAAATGGAACACTTTCTGGCCCTGCTTGCGATACAAAAGTATACGTTCCTGACGTGTATTTAATGTCTATTATACTTTTTTTGGGAACTTTTACAATTTCAATAATATTGAAAGATTTTAAAAACTCCCTATTTTTTCCATCAAAGGTAAGTTCTGTTATGAAACCTACATTTGAAAACTATTTCTAAATGTTTATTTCGATTTACGATTTTAATAATAAAAATACTTTTACAGGTCAGGTCAGTCATAAGCGACTTTTCGGTAATAATCGCCATCTTCTCAATGTCGTTTTTGGACTACAAAGTTGGAGTCAAAACTCCTAAACTGGAAGTGCCCTCGGAGTTCAAACCGACATTACCATCAAGAAACTGGGTCATATACCCTTTCAATGGAAACCCATTTTACTCAGCATTGGTGGCTATATTACCAGCTTTACTAGGAACAATATTAATTTTTATGGATCAGCAAATTACTGCTGTAATCGTTAACCGTAAAGAGAATAAATTGAAGAAAGGATGCGGATATCATTTGGATCTGTTTGTGCTGGCTATCCTCATACAAATTTGCTCAGTTATGGGCCTACCGTGGTTCGTAGCAGCAACAGTATTGAGCATAAATCACGTGAACTCACTGAAAGTAGAATCAGAGTGTGCAGCTCCCGGAGAAAAGCCCCAATTTTTGGGTGTAAGAGAGCAAAGAGTCACGCACATCCTCATATTTTTAACAATCGGCTGCTCAGTAGTTCTTACTCCAGTTTTGAGACATATCCCAATGCCAGTGTTATTTGGAGTATTTCTATATATGGGAGTAGCGTCTCTGAAAGGTCTTCAATTCTTCGACAGGATTCTAATTATGTTTATGCCACAAAAGTATCAGCCTGATCACATGTTCCTCAGACAGGTACCACAATTTTTCTTTATTAGGTGTCTTTGTAAAATCTCTAATCATAAAAAACAAACTTCATTTTATTATTTCAGGTTCCAATTCGCCGCGTTCATATATTCACGGCTATTCAATTGGCTTGTTTAGTCTGTTTGTGGCTGATCAAATCTTTCTCAATGACATCTATTTTGTTCCCCCTGATGTTGGTAGTGATGATCGGAATCCGGAAAGCCTTGGATCTGTTCTTCACAAGAAGGGAAATGAAGATACTGGATGACGTGATGCCCGAAATCACGAAACGTAATCAGGACGAGCTTCGCGAACTGGGCGATGCTGAGGTGGGATGGCATGCAAAACTATCACGTCTTTGCGGATGGAACTGATCAGACATCATTTCTGACAACCATTTTTTCGTTCCTTCGTCATCCTGCCACATAAACGTATAGCCTTTGTTTTTGTTATTCATGTACCTATTGTTGATCTAGTAATAAACTCAGTATTTTGTTGATGTTCAAATGTATTTTATTTTGCAAGTCATTGTTCCCTTTCTGCTCTAAATGTTTTAGCGCTATTTTAAAATCAATGCCCAAATGTAAGTAGATGTATTGTAAATTTTACACATCATATTCACGTAGCACTTTTGCACTGTAATGTAAATTATATATAAGTATTTGTTGTTAAAAACAAATCTTAAGCTATTCCATTCTAGGATGCCGACAAAAACAACCCACCGGCATATCAAGACAATTTACAAATTCCTCTTATTAATGGCAACATCATGAACATACCCTTGACATCGATCAATATTTCGGAGGAGGTCAACAAAACTGGAATTTGGAAACAGGTTAATAATAGTAATACTGCTAAAAATCGAAGTGAATCAAAGGACCCAAAGGCCAAAAGTGGAAAGAAAAAGTAAGTATGAGGTCAAAAAGCGAAGTAGAATCAAAAGTCTTATTTAATAAATCATGATAAATTGAAAGTAAGACGATGTGTAAATCTAAAAACTAGGATATCAAACCCACATTTAACTTTGTTAAAATAACAAATAAAGATTTATTATATTGTGAATTAGCCCAATGCTTGTACATTTAAAAACATGCTCCACACTACGTAATTTTAGGATTAAAGAGTAAAGCGAAGGGTAAGCAAAGAATTAAAGAAAAATTTTGTTCCAGCAATAAACACAAGAAGCTGATATTGAAAAACGCCCAGTCGGAGATTGAGCGTAGACTATCTACGATGGATGAAGCGGAGGAGGACGATACCTCAATGAAGGTGTGCGTCAATGATACGAGGTTTTGAATCTAAAGAAAATAGAAGTTCTAAGTCGGGCATGTTGACCTCACGTCTTATAGCCGTGAGCATGGCCGCATGGCACGGTAACCACAAAAATCGTGCATGAAGTTAAGCGTAGCCTAGAACACTAAACCACATTATTTGGCAACTTTTATAAATAAAGTATTGGAAGCGTGCTAACAACAGATTTGATAACAAGGTCGATGACAATTAAGATATGCCTAAAGAAAGTAGTAATATTAATATTGTTTTGTACGTATGTTTACAGTATTATAATATGATGTACAAAAATGTAAGGTGTGCCAAATTGAACACAATTTTATTTATGTGTAGGTATGCATATGAATCTTGTCAGTTACTGTACCTAATTATTATAAAAAGGTAGACGATGGCATATTCTGTAGTACACCTGTATAAAATAGTAGATGTACTCATGTAATTTCTAATGGATAATAGTTTTTTAAAGATAAACGTTCTGGAATAGTCGTCGTAATAGATAGCATTAGATAAATAGAAAATAGATACCATTCACGTCTTTGTTTTAACTTTTTTTGTGCTTTGATATTTGCTTTTTGGTCAACAACATTTTTAATATTTTTTGTTTTAAACTTGTATACTTAGCATACCTACACTTTGATAAATAGATGAATAAATAATTAAAATTCTCACTATTATGTAGGTACCAAGTATTAACTCCATAGTAGATTATTTTTTCAGTCTTCGAAGCATGATCTTGTTTCCTCATTTCTGTATTTAGCATGCTTAGCGCGTTTATCATAATTTATTAATTTATCGCTGTAGCTTTTAGTTTTCAACGCCATCTGGGTATTTTCAGACCGACCTCTTAAAGCACAAGGACTCTTGGAAGAACGGTAAAAAATCTGACGTTAAGAAAAATAGTACCTCTGCTGAAACTTCGGTCTAAGCTGCTTTTGCCTAAATGTTATCTTTGTGTATTTGAAATTGGTACCTTTCGTAGGTAAAATACTACTGTCCTTTTAAATGTAAATTTTTTTGTACTGTATGTATTTATCAGCCAGTATGTGTTTATCAACCAGTAAAAGGACTATTTAGTAGTGTTTAGCTGAATTTAGTTAAATTTATATTAGTATAACTAACATGATCTGCATACAGAAAAAAAAGACAGAATTCAATTTTAATTATAAAATTTAAGGGACTGAATGCTAAAATGCGTTGTGTGTGATAATTATTGTTTTATTTATATTGGAACCTAGTATTGTACGTTCAGTTATAGGTATGTATTATTATTGGCACAAATTAAGGATATTTTAGTAGCTAAGTTTATATAAATTTAAGGAAATAGATAAGAATAACTAAAACAAAACGTAGAAAAAAAGTCATAATTCGTAGGTAAAAGCATTATATTTTTTTGGAGCAGTTTAGTATATCAGGTTTAACTCAATAAAATTACTATAGTAACAATAAAATTACTTACAATTAAGATTGAATGCGGTGTGTTGTGATAGAAAGTTTAAATATTCTACTATTAACTAAAATTAAAAAATAACTATATGTTCATGTCTTAGAAAGTATTAAGAGAGTAGGAAACTACTTATTAATTTTCTAGTTACGCTATATATTAACTTTAGATCAAATATCTAGTAAAAAGTGCCAATAGAAATAATGATAAGGATTATATACGTAAATTCAATTTTTTTTTAAATATATTCAAGTCTCAACCACAAACGCAATAAAGTTTTCTTGTTTACTCATAAGTCGTTATCACGTTTTACTAACTAATGTGTTATATTATGTTAGCAAAGCCTTATATGGCCTTAGCAAATCAATTAATCGTAAATATAAATATAAGGGTGTACCTAAATAAGCTACCTTTTATCCCCTGTAATTATAACTAAGTAAGTACTTAAACAAAATCCTTCCCTCCACCAACCCACAGTGTTCTTTAGATTTGATTAAATTTTAATTGATTTGATTTTTTTCAACAAACATATTTAATTTTTCAATTTGAAGCGTGCAATAATTTATATTTCAAAACTACCAAATTTTAATATCAATTCGATACAAAGAACCACGAGTAATAACTCGGTTTATAACTGGGGTTTCAATCAATTAATCGAGTAAATTTTGTGAAATACGACCCCCACTTAAACTGGTAGTAGGTATATAATTTCAGATACGAAGGAAAAAAAGTCGTCGTTTACCGTTGGTTTGGGTACAGCAATGAACTCTCTCTACTCTAACCTACTAGCTGGAATAGAATTCAGCAACCTTTTTTTATATAACAGACATCCGCATATAAACACGTGGTACACATATCGTAAAAAACCTTGTATTTAAGAGATACGCTACTAAATCTACGATGATCTAATACAATCTATCAATTTAAAACACATGTTTTTTTTTAAATATTATTAATTATAATTAATTTATAATAAACATGTATTAAGTTAATCTATTTTACAAAAACACGTGTTAATGTGTTTACAATGTAAAACATACAACTCGTGTTTTAATAAATAAATATCAAGCTATATGGCATCAATCAATTAACTATTTCGTAGGTGGTTATTACTATTCTCAAATATCTTAATGTAGTACGTGCATAATTTAAGATTGATGAACGTTACCAATTAGAAGTGTACCTGGATGAATACGAGTATGTTATATATATCCTATACGTATTTGTATTGTTGTGGAGTGTTATAAATAAATGGTATTTGTAATAAACTTGGTTTTTTTAACGTACTTATTGGTACCTCACAGTCCATCCTATATTCAGAAACAGTAGTAAAGTAATGGGAAAAGTTTTACAGCTATGAAATAAATACAAAGTGTTCAGTTACAAGTTTATTTTGCTACTTAAATAAATAAAATTATCAATAAATCCTATAAATAAATTAACAATAAATTATTCTAATGGTAAAAGGCGGCTGATTAGAAAGCCGGTACAGTAGGTATTTTTTTAGTATTCAGTCATGATCCAATATTGGACTTCTATTAAAAACCGTATTACAATGCTTGAAAGCTGACAAAGATAAAATCTGATACACAGTTTAATAACAGAAGTTACAGTGAACCCAGGACTATACCAACACACTGTATTGGTACTGACTTCCCATTTCTATACAAAGTGAGACTCAAAGTATGAAAATGAAATGAAATTTCCGAAACCAGCTTTCCTCGCCGTATGGTGTTAATTTCCAGAACATGTTCCATATAAGGAACATTTCGATTGGTGCGATAATACAGGTGTTTATATTTTTTCTATCAGGGTCTGATTCCTTCATCTTGCTGTATTGGTTCTGACTTCCCGTTTCTATGCAAAGTGAGAGTCAAAGTATCAAAATGAAATGAAATTACCGAAACCAGCCTTTTCTTCGCCGTATGGTATTTATTTCCAAATCATGTTCCATATAAGGAACATTTTCGATTGGTGCGATAATACAGGATGTTTATTTTTTATCTACCAGCCTTCGCCGTATGGTGTTAATTTCCAAATCATGTTCCATATAAGGAACATTTTCGATGGGTGCGATAATACAGGATGTTTTTTTTTTTTAAAGGTCTGATTCCTTCCTCTTCGCAGTCATTAGATTATAATGTGTTTCTGTTTGACAAAATCGGCCCTGACACTAGTTTACCATTTTTCGCTATTCCTTGATGTTTGGGATGTAGCCCACCTTTCGCGTTCAATTCATTCAATATTGTGACCTAATCAGATTTTAGAGATCAAAAAATCGTGCTGTTTATAAAATCAAACGGCCCCGTTTTACTTTCAGAAGGTCGTTTAGACAATAATATACAGTTAGGTACTACCAGGTCAGTTCTTCTTCTTCTTCTGGTCCGGCAGAAGGCCCGTCTCCTCTTGGTAGCGACGGATGAGCTGTTCTTGTATTTCTGGAAGGCAGGGCGAGTACCGGCTGTACTCCATGCTGAATTCACCCTTGCCTTGCGTCATCGATCTGGAGACAATAGAGAAAATCTATAAAAAGTGAATATGACAGGACCTAAGTAGATACTTTGATAAAGATTATAAAACAGATCCACCACAACGGAAAGGGTTTCTTTATCCCACTGTTGGGCATGGGTCTCCTTTCAGAATTGGAGAGATTAGGCCTTAGTTCACCATGCTGGCCAAGTGCGGAATGGCAGACTTCACATGCCTTCGAGAACATTATGAAGAACTCTCAGGCATGCAGGTTTCCTCACGATGTGTTCGATTTTTTAAATCGCACATAACTTAGAAAAGTCATTGGTGCGTGCCGAAAAGTCATTGGTTGAGTTTGAACCCGGACCGCTCGAGTGAGAGGCGGGTTCGATAGCCACTGGGCCGGTCACCGCTGTGTCTAACCATCAGATATACCTAAATACAATAGCAATAAATAAAATGTGGCAACTCCAACTGGAGTGGAGACCGCGAATAGGCATACGTAGTGTGGGACGACCTCCTGCTAGGTGGCGCGACGACCTACGCAAGGCGGCGGGGAGCAAGTGGATAAGGAGAGCCGAAGATATGGCTCAGTGGCGTGCCTTGGGAGACAGACAGACAGACCTTTCCTCCTCTTCCGCGGCGCTGTGGGCGCTCATGCGTTGAGGGAATTCGGAATTAGGGGATATCCCCTCTATCCGGGCAATAATAATTGCTCCAGGAAACCCCGTCGCTGACTTCCCCGCTGTTGAGCGTGGGAGCCAGTCGTTAGTCGCGCGCGCGGTACTACTAGCCGTTAGTCGCTAGTTCCCCCCTGATGGTCGGGGGGTCCAGCAGCTCTCTAGGGAGCGGTCGGCCTTCACGGGGGCGCGCATGCAGCGGCGCTATCCCCCAAGCCTTGGGAGAGGCCTATGTCCAACAGTGGACTAATGTGGGCTGAAGAGAGAGAGAGAGAGAGATAGAGAGAGAGAGAGAGAGAGAGAAAATGCTGCAACTCACCTGAGCTCGCCGGCGTACCCGAACATGTTGTTCAAGGGCACCTCCGCGCAGATGGTGGCCCAGCCCTCGGCGCCCTCCGTGCCCGTCACGATGCCGCCGCGCTTGTTCAGCTGCCCCACCACAGCGCCGTGGAACTCCTCCGGCATCGTCACCTCCACGTACATCACCGGCTCGAGGATCTGCCACGCGCCGTCGTCGAACACTGGAAACATTATTAATATTCATTTAATTTTAGTCAAACAAGATAGAGTTTTAGATATTACAAACCAAGGATTAGTCTACCATCCACAAACTGACCGCGCCCGTCGTTGCTTAACTCTGTCGATCACATTGAATCGACACTAACCATTAGGCTATGGACGCTACTATGGCCAACAGTGGACCTCAAAAGACTGATGGATGGATGGATTAAAGTCGTAAAGCTTATACGAGTCGGCACGAAAGTGTAGCTTTGAATGAAATTCAGAGGGCATATTTACCAATGCAGTGGACATAATACCTCAAATTTTGACTTCTGCGCATTCAAGTTCAACGCTAGACTTTGATCTATACCCCCTATTTATATACATAAATAAATAAATATCATTGACATTCTCACACACGGCCATCTGACCCCAAAATAGATAATATTAACATCCAGACACAGAACAAACACAAGTGTTCGTCACACGAATGTTTGTCCTGATTGGGATTC
>DWTT01001138.1:0-12481 GCA_018250895.1 Carterocephalus mandan
CCCCTCCACCAATCCTCATTGGAGCAGCGTGGTGGAGTATGCTCTAGACCTCCCGCAGCAGTGTCTGTGGGGGAGACTCGTGCCCAGCAGTTGGACTTATATGGGTCGCAGCAAAAATCTACCCATTTAATGCAAAAACTACATTACTGTACGTGTAGCTAGTATTTTGTTTATCTCGAAAACATGACGCACTATCCTTGAATACCTTTTATTATTGCTGTTTTATCAGTAAACAATTCTACGAGTTGAATATAAAAAGCTGTGCTTAGGTTACCTACCGTCTACTCGGAAATAACGAGGGTAAGGTAAGTAGAGGAGTCAGGTAACACTGTAAAGGTAAACGCTAAAACTTTCCCAATAGTTATGTATCGCCTTCATCCAGCAGCGGATTCCGGATAAATACGAGTATCATTACATACCCAACACATCACTGATTATTTGATTAATTCCATGATATACGAGTAATTATAGGGTTAGAAGTGGAAGCCGCAACTATCCGAGTGCGTTCACGAATGAAGCGTGCAATATGCAAACGAGGATTTTGGCAGAGTCACTGGACTTCACAACGCCATGCTAGGAGACCTGAACCTCACAACGGGTGAGTTTGAAAATGAACATGGACAAGATAGACTTTGTTTACTTTACTTCTTCACGCTCAAACAGTTGTACCAATTTTAATAAAATTTGGTACCTATGTACGTAGCTGACACCCTGTAATAACATATAGGTTACTTTTTATTCCGATGCGATGGTATGTTCCCTTGGGATAAAAAATAAATTTAATTTTTTTTTCAGGATAAACCAGGATATAAAATTCACGCGAGCGTAGCCGCGGGCAGCAGCTAGTTTAAAAGATTATGTACATTGTTCATAATATCAATCCTATACAGGTTATTGTAGATGATACAAGTGGTCCAGATGAATAAGTCCAACTTCGAGAAATAGGTCACTTGCAGAATCCAACTCGGTTGGGCAACTTTCTGGAAGTTCGACATCAATACTACATGAAGACGTTAGGTCTTACCATCGACCACTTACTCTTAATTAGGTCTAAATCTATAAAAAAAATATCTATTATCCGACTTGGTCCTTAACGGCATGCTCAGGGCTACTTCAGCGAGCATACAAAAGAAAAATGCTATTCTAGGAATGAATACAAATGTTTTTCATCCTTTTGCATCATATTCTGACGTCTGTTTTTCTGTAATGAAGTGACTGTTCTACTCTACAGTACACAAACTACAGTAACTCGTACTAAAAAGCTAAAACTGGTCGGTTTAATTTATCTTAAAACTGACTGATTTTACATACCTACGATACTAATTTCGATCATCTATCACTTTTGACAAGTAATATACGACTACAACCTAAGGGATGATTTCTAGATTTGTATAATATCGCTCTTTAATATTTCCACAGAAGTAGAAACATCGCTCATCGCTATAATATCACCTAATCTCTATCACCTATTATATCAACTAAGTGTGTGATTTTCTAAAAATATGTATCAAGACACGTATTTAATTTATTTGTCTAAAAAAGGGGGAAACATTAAATGCATATTAATGTTTTCCCATTTTAATATTTAAATTACAAATCTGCCATACAAACATCATTCACCTATTCTTTGGGTGTGATTTCCTCGTTCACAAGTTTGACAAAAGACCAAATATTAATAATATTCGTGGCATACCTAAGCATTGGAAATGAAGAAGTTTCATACAAAATTTTAAAACTTTCTTTGTGCCGTTCTTAGTGCGCGTCTCCTTCCTATGACTGTATACCTACTATAATAAAACTGAAGAGAAACATTTTGTGTACATTGAATATTTATTCAAAATTTTAATACAGGGCCATTAAAATGATGATAACGAGTATGAACTCAAAAATGTGTTTTGTCTATATTGTCTGTCTGTCTGTCCGTCTGCCTGTGCACGCATGACGTGAAAACCCGTTGACAGATTCAGATGATGATGGTTTCCTTGGGATACGGTACTGTCAGTTCGTATGGATTTCTTAAAACTTCAACCGTTTCAGTTTAATCTTACAAAACTCCTTACATAAATTAATAGAATATGTGTACCTATTCCAGATTTTGATAAAATAAAATAAAAACAGTCAAATAAAGGAGGAATCTAAAAATTTTCAAGTAGCGTTACTGGATGTTATTATTCTCATATTGAAAGTGACAACTGCACTTTGAAATGTGGTTTCCAATATAAATTCAGCGTTTCATTACAAAGGTTTGAAAATGTGATTAAAGCTTTGAATAAAGAGAAGTATTGTTTGTCCAGGCATAATGCGAAAACAATTTATTCGTGTTAACGTGAAAGAGATACCTATAAAATAAGGAAGGTTTCCTAGGGTTTCACATGGTAGTGATTTTTTCAAGTAATGAGGAGAATACTCGTAAGTAGCGACGATATACCAAGCTGCCTAAATGTCTACTAACTCCACGCGAGCGAAGCTGCGGGCATCCCATCCCTTAGTAAATATGGACCATTGTTAGATCATGGTTCGTAAATGAATCAAATTGGCTATCACATCACGTACTCATAAATACATTGCAATGTACAGATGTATAATTATAATACTCATCTACAACCCCATACAGGTCCCACTGCTGGACACGTGTTTCCTCCACAAACACAACTGCGGGAGGTTTAGAGCATACTACACCACGCTGCTCCAGTGCGGTAGAGGGGTTAGTCGCCAACCCATTGTCGAATGTTCTCAAGACAGCCGAAGGTATTCGAGCATTGAAAACAACCGGGACGGATGTGCCCCAAAGCGCTCATGAAATTTTTCAACAGAGTTCACAAACCGACCACGCCCATCGTTGTTTAACGTTGTCGATCACATTGAATCGACGCGAGCCATTGGACAATGGACGCTCAATTATATCAAATTCTCATATTATCAATAACCGATACAAGTGCCGGTCGGAATTTTACAATTTGTTTCGTTTGTCATGCAACAACTTAATTAAGGTTTTCAGATTTTGTTGCCAAAGGATTGTAGGGCAACGGTAAGTGCACTGAAAGTTTTGACACCCTTGCAAGCATCATATAAGCAGACCAAGCATCATATAAGATCAAGATTATTAATTTTAATAAGCATAAGATGTACAAGTTTTGCAGCAGTTTCCTTTGAGCTGTGAAAATACCAAGCTATTATAACTTGGTATTTGTGTTACTCTTTCACGTGTTAAAAGTTATAAGTGAAAATACCAAGTTATAATAGCTTGGTATTTTCACAGCTCCAAGGAAACTGCTGCAAAACTTGTACATCTTATGCTTATTAAAATTAATAATCTTGATCTTAACAGTTAAACATCTTAATGAACTTATTCTGTTAAATCTAACTGTAATTTCATAATATTAATATTTCTCATCTATACTGATATTATAAGGAAGAAAGATGTGTTTGTAATGTTTTCACACAAAAACTACTGGACTGATTTCAAAAATTCTTTCACCATTAGAAAGCTGAATCTTCACTAAGTGACAAAGGCTATATTACATTTGAAAAAAATAGGGATCCTTAGTAACAATACAATAATATAACCCAAGGTGTGAAACAATTACCTAAAAATGTATTTGCTTAAGCTGCGAAAACTATTGATGATAGAATAAAATAATGTAGGTACTACAACTTTGCAGAACACATCATTATTTACAAAAAGTGTCGCGATAGAATATGTCTAACTATTATAGTTATGCCACAATTTATCTTATATTTTAAAAAAATAATTGAAATGCCGGCGCGAGAAAAGGCCCTTTATTTGTATCTAGATATTAATCCTTATCAAAAAAATTAATTACTTCATTTTCTCTCGTGCTTCAATACCTTAACACAACTTTTTGAATTATTCAATTCAGACATTCCATTCGAAAGATATCACGAGCTTAAAAATGTAAGTATAAGAGAAAAGTTGCGTGATCGCCGCTCAACCGGCTCGGCTAGCTAGGCAGCACCTTATGCGATGTAGTTAGTATATTATTATAGTATAGGTTGTTGTATATATTATGAACTTTTTACAAAAATTAGAAATAAAAAGAATAATCATATACTTATAATGTTGTATCATTATCCTTTTTGTGTACATTAAAGGAACTTGTCTGTCTCCGTCTGTCTTATTAAAAAATAACAAAAAATAATTTAAAAATAATAACAAAAAATCATTTCTGTCTCTCAAAGTTTTAAAAAATAGGTTTAGGGAATGTAGGTTTATTTTTTGAGTAGGTATATAATATATAATGATGATAGATGTATGTATATTAACTAATATTAAGCTTGGATTAGATGGACTTTTAGCCCGTAAATACCTCTTCTATTTAAACTTCTATGGGCAAAGCTTTTCCATTTATTTCCTTGAGAAGGGCTAAGCTGCGGGCGCCCACAATCTTAGATATATTACTTAAAAGATGAATAGCTTCATATTAGCAACAAATATTTACAGTTGAATTAATAAAAATAAAGGATATGTAGGTACTTTTTATTATCCCGGTGATTTCCACAGGAATGAAGTTCGAAGGACGAAATTCGATCGATAGTGTCTTTGAAGAGGTTGGCAACTAGGTGTCAACGAAACTATTGTTATGTCTAATTCCACGCGAACGAAGCTGCGGGCGTCCACTAGTATCAAATAAAAATGAATGAATATCTAGTATTTTATGAACCTAAACGAACCTCTATTATACAAGCATCAAAGTGTTTGAGGCCGCACAAATTTAAAATGCGATATAAAAGATTCTTGGCTTTTGAGAACGATACAGTCATCACTCATTACACACATTTATGTTTATCTCCGGATGTTTTAAATTACATATTCCAAAAAGCGATACTTGACAAGTTACCATGTAAAAATCCCTAAACGTAACAGCCAGCGAAACCGGCACATAAGTTGATATTAATTACCTTTTCGATTTGTCTAATAAAACACGCTAGCCAGTTCCATTCCAGTAAATGCAACGTGTATAAATGCTAGAGCGAACACTTTTCGAATAATCCGTAAATGAAGTGAACGGTAAACCAAGTGCTATCGTTCACAGCTTGTTCAGTAATTAATGGAATTCACAGCACCGCGCCGCGTCACTTGAATTGGCCGGTGACAGGCAGCTCGATCGAAATTTCGGAATTAACTCGTCAGACATTGACACCACAGCTTCAGCACGTGAAATTAAGCTGTCGGATTACAGGAATTATGAGTGATACGGATGAGAAATCAATATTTAAATTACGTATGCAGGTAGTAGCTGCATACGTAATATTATGGGTCACATTGAAAGTCCATAGAAAATAAAAATAAAAGTTCAACGGAGGTGACTCGAATGCTGTATTTCACATCGTCACAGGTGCTGAAAGCAGGATATATTGCTACTAACCCAAAAACAAAAGACAATCTGCTCAGTGGGTGTTGTTTCATTTTGAGAATTGGCCAGCTAAGGTAAATAAAGGAAGTCTAGGAAAAAAGATGATTGCCTCGTTATTTGCTCAGAAAGGTAATTTCTCGATAGTTATGCGAGAAGATGGAAGGACAGTTTTTGCAGACTAAATAAATAAAATATTTAACAGCTGCGCCCTCGAAGCGGGCCCGATGCTTTTCTCAGTGGCTTCATCGAATGCGAAAATATATAGAGAGGAACGTAGACAAGTTCGAAAAACAATAAAAGTATTGGCAACTTTCTACATTTTCTAAGGACTGCGCGACCATCGAATTTGAAGCTAATGTTACTTAACAAAGTATTAATTACGTACTATGTATTTTTGAAGCATAATTTGTTTGTGAAATATTATATGTAGGCCGCATGGCCATAAGCCTTTGCAATGAATATTATTTCAATTTTTTTAAGTGTGTTAAGTGTAAAATTTGCTAAAATGGAGTACATTAATAAATCTTTTTTTTATTGCTTAAAACAATACTGCCCGGGCGAACGCTAAGTAGAAGCTATATAGGGAATATAGGGAACCTATTCCTAAAAATATTTTATATACGCTCTACTTCCTAACACAATTCAAGGGTACTTAGCAATATAAAATTAGCTTTGTTTACATCCCATAGGCATCCCACTGTTGGGCACGGGTTTCTCCCACAGCGCACAGCCAACTGAGGGAGATCTAGATTGGTGGATGGGTAAGTAAGTGTTAGTGTCCCCGAAGCACGCAAGCACCGACGAATTTTTGATTCAGGCGGTCACCTACTATGCACAATTGCACATATACCGCCCGCGAGCCGAATGACTTTGAGCGTTTCAAATTCACATTAGTTACCGTTAAATGCTAGAAATAGTAAGAGCAATTCGATTCAATCCTAATCAAACTTGATTGTGTAGTATTTCTTCAGCATGCGATCAAGGATAAGACTATTGCAAAAAAAAAAGGAGGACTACTCAGTTTAGAAAATTATATGTTATTTTAAAAATTAATAAATTCACACGGTGCAGTATACTTACTTGCGAAAATTCGCTACTAGTCATTCTTCTGGTCCTCGATAAACTAAACATGCAACTACTTAAAAGCAACTCAAAAGATTAATCGAAGCGCATGGAACATTCTGAAATTAAAAATAATAAGAAACTATGTTACGCGTATATTCATTGAACACAAGTGCAAATATGTCAGTAAGTATTAGCGTCACTCAAAACAGCGCATTTAAGATCTAAAGTGCATTATATAATAAATTATATAATTTAATAACAATAAATAAATCATTAGTGATTTTTTTAAATTACTATAGTACCAAAACATTTTCTAATTAGCATCGTGTAGTACTTGTTTCAATATTAGCATTGATCTCTCAAGAGCTAGATAAGAACGTTAAGAGAACGTTATTAAACTAAAGGCAACAAACGTGTTTCCCGGACTGCCGTAATATTATAATAAACATTTTATAATGTACATGTTAATATTTAATTTTTACTCATTTTCCAATACCCTCAGGATGTTCTCAGGTTGGATCATTAACAATTTCTTGAAACCACATAATTATTAATCTTAATAGTAATTTTCAAGCATGCCTTACGGCTTGAAAACACACCCAGCGCACGATCAGTTCTACCTGACATGACTCAGGTGTACCTTTTCAGGTATAGAAGTAAGTTTAAAAATATCGATACGAGAGCTCACGTAGGCGGTATCTATACCTAACTACTTAAAAAATTGCTCGGTAACATTCACAATTTCCACTTGCCGACTGACTATTGCTTACCTGCGTGAGCCGAAGCATCTTGCCAGGCAGGAGACTGAGGACGGGCGGGTCGTTGACCGGCGTCACGTTCACGTGAAGCACGAACGTGTTGCGCCCCTGCAGGTAACTCGGCAACGTGAACTTGGTCTCCGGGATCAGTTCCATCTCCAGGACGATAGCGTCAGAATAGTTCTCGGAGCCGTCGTGCACATAATGTACCTGGCGGGTAACATACTTATTGAGATAACACAAAATACTTTAAATCTGCACACTCGGTTGGCAGGAAAGTGAGTACAGCTCAATGAGACTGTAAAAACGGTACAAATCACAAATAAAAAAACTATACAGTTCTAAATATTGTTAATCAAAATGTTAATATGTGATGCAAAACCTTAATCAGGGAGAGTGTGTATGAAAGAGCCAGTTTTAAAAGTGTAAAAAAACAACTAAGACTTATTGTTTGAAAAATATCCTTTTTTCGATAAAACCACTTTAATAACGAATGTTTTCAAAAGTAAGAAAAATTAATAACAATGCTAATAAATCACAAAAATTTACAAAAAAAAGGGAAATCGACTCGTTCGTAATAGGTATCATATATATGAAAGAGCCACGAGGTGTTATAAAAAAAAAGATACCTATTTTACACAAAAGAAAAACCTTGATTTAAAATTAAAGATAGTAATCATTCTTGACACAAGAAATTCGTCACCCCTTTGTGGCAACAAGACTCATGTGTCCCCACCAACATATCTTGCGTGGTGTTGATGTTTTTGAAGACATATTTTGCTACACAGTAATATAAAATAATATTTTTATATACGTAATAAAAATACAAGAATGTTAATGTATTGTAAACTAAAACTTAACCGTGTATTCAGAGAGCAAACGCTCGTTCACAAACAATACGGCAATAGAAATACATACATTAAATTCATAAAAGAAAACATTATACACGGTATCAATGGTTAGATACAACATTATTTAATATTTATTATGTTGTAGGTTATTATGTTATCTTGATAAGATGTAATGTTATTTTTCACATGTCACTCTGAATATGCGCCATTAATAACGTTAAACGACCGAATTTAGAATTTCGAACACTCGTTTATTATAAATTTTTTTCATTGAATATTTTTATTCGGTAAATCTGGGCCGATTGATTAACTTGTAGTAATAATTTGGCACCTCGTTATATGCATCATCTTCATATACTACTTCGTCTGGTATCGGGTTTTAGTACACTGAATTTACGTTTTCAACTGCGCTTAACTTCAAGTGCCCTTTGCACCAGTCCTCGAGAGCAAATAGCAATTGAGCTGTTTATACTACTTACGAGTTTGTTACTAAAGTACTAGACTGTCTAAACTTCAAGACACAATAATAGTAATCCAGCTTATTTTAGAGTAATATTTATTATTACAATGATCGTTTCAACTCTTGATTAAAAAACCAAACCAAATCAATTCAAGTCGATAGTAGTTTAGGTAGACAGACTTATTTGCAACCAGAACGAATCATTATGAAATTGGCTAGTTGAAGACATCTAACGTCACAATTTAAAAAAAACTACTCAATTATCGATAATTTTAAAGGTAGAGGCTATGGTAGAGGTTCAAAATTAAATTTACAAATATACGGCCTACAAAAGCAAACTATTCCCTACAAAAACTGTTTGAGTTTATAAATATTTTAAATGTACCATAGTGTAGTACATTATGTATGAACAAAAATAAATATTGATCATAACTGGAATATGTACAATAAATAAAGATAAATTAATTGTAATTAGTTCTAGATTAAGTAAAATATCAAAATATTTTATGGGGAACTGTGTTTGCTTCTACAATAAAAAACCTGAAAATAATATTTGTCTCCCAGAAAATGAATTTAAATAAAATAAACTTACCAACAAAATAAAATAAAAATCACCTTGAAGCAATCTATAAAATAAATTACTAGTCAAACGATAAAAACCCTTGTTGCGAAGTATCTCCATTTCCACATTAACTTTAATAATCATGTACCTGTATCAAATGATTAAGCTGTAATTTTTAATTATGAAATTTGTTTATTGCCGAGAAGAACTCGGTAGTATCAACTTTGTGAAGCGGCGGTAGATAAAAAAAGTAATAACGTTCATTAACCGTATAGAAATACCATATAATGAAATAAATGAATCTGAATCTATTAGTTTCTATTAGTTTTATTCGTATAGCAAAAGTTACACAAAGCAAATGGATGATATGATTTCAATAGAAGCTATTAATTTAATGTAGGTAAAATACGAGTTCTATGAGAATTTATTCGTTTACTTAGATTGTTATTACATGGTTATGCAGTTATTTAAATTTATCATATCAAACAGCAGAACGCTTAAACAAGTACAAAGAAGTTTCAGCGTCCAGGTCACAATCGAGTTTTTGTCTTTTTTTGTTAACAATGTTCATGTAAATTATGTTTGATTGTTTGTTAGCAATTCCATTATAATACTCTCGAATACGAAGCAGTGTACCTCGTAAACAAAGGGTATGATAAGTCAATTGGTTGTGGTCTATGAAAGCAGACTTTTCCCTTTGGTAGTCTTTCATTCGTAATTGGATAGTTTATCAAATTGTTATTTTTGTTTAAATGAAAGATATGATAAAATTACCCACTGAATAGTAGGAGCTTTATGATAAATGTAATGTTGTGTGTATTAAAGCCACGTTACGTTACGCGTACAACTTAAACAAGACTTAGCCGCGGGCAGAACTTATAGCTTTTTTTAAATTTTAGACGTTAGTGATAATACTAACAGTTGATAAAATATTAAAAAATGCATAGTATTGCGAGAAACGAGATTACATTTAATATTAGTAAAATTATTTAACTTTATCATCAGAAAAGAACAAGGTGTTCATACTATAATTAAGTGTGTAATTTTGTGCGTACGTCTACATGTGCTTATACGGAGGCGGTTATAATTGCTTTTTATTACGAAACTAGCGACCCGCCCCGGCTCCGATACTTAATATCTTTGTAAAGGGCCATACTGATCTATATTAAATGCACAATGTGTTTAAGACACTTAATTGGATAAGGATTAATGCATAAAATCGCTTCGTAAATAAGCCATTATTTCTGGTAAAAAATAAAGGATAAAAAATGGTTATTGTGGGTTATCCCTAAGAGATATCCCTACATATACCTACCATCGCTTACGTTTTTGTACACCTTTATAAGGTGTACGATACAGTTGTACATTATTTTGATCTATCTCGTAGGGTTCAGCCAGCGTTTGCAATGTAAACGCAAAAAATGTGTTTATTTAAGACATCACATCAGAAACCTCTAAAATTATCAGAGCTTCTCTGGTATTTTATGCATGTTATATACATGTAAATCTTCCTCTTGAATCACTCTATCTATTAAAAAAACCCTCACCATAATCCGTTGCGTAGTTTTAAAGATCTAAGCATACATAGGAACAGACAGACAGCGGGAATGACTTTGTTTTATTTTATAATATGTAGTGAATCTTTACAATTAAATTTTTAGTTACTATTTACTTGAATTGGAAAGTTCTAAATTTGACTAGATATGTTATATATAAATGGGTTTGATTTATTATTCTACGCACTTCAATACGTATAATAATCAGTAACTATTTTCTATAATGCAATTCGCGATAACTCGCCTTAATATTATTCTAAGGTAAAAGAAAACGCAGTGCAAACGCAGAGATAGCAGACTAAGCAAAGAAAAAGGGGCGCAAGCCTTTCCTCTCTTTAATGAAACTTTATAAACTGTTTACAAAGCCTCTGCGACGTATGAAAAGGCTAATATAAATATATGAAAGGCTTTTGACATGAGCATCACAACTTTGTATGGCTCCACTTCGTTATATAAATAAGCTGGAAACGTGCAGCTAAAAGTGAATACAAATTTTAGTTAGTAAATTAATTTTAAATCTAATATAAAATCTTGTAAATACTATAATAAATTCTGTCTCAATATAAAGGAATTACATTTAATGCGGTAGGTAAGTAGATTTCAGTAGAGGCTTATATATAGGTATAACAATTTAACGTAATAGACCCCTGCACTAAGCGAAATTGTGTTGCAGAAAATCGGTCTCAATATAAAGGAATTTAAAGGTAAGGAAGAAGACTCCAGTAGACGCTTATATATAACAACGTATAGATAGATGCGCGGACCCTGCACTAAGCTAAATTGTGTTGCAGGTGGACGCAAACCCTTCTGGGGCACAATGTTGCCGGCAAGTGATTAATTTGAAAACATATTACTTACCTACCACAATTATTTAAGTTTACACCATTAATATAATATTTACAAAGATTTATGAGAATTACATACAAGATTTTTCTATTATGTACGTACGTAAATTTGAAAAAAAAGAAACTAATCTAAAAGCTAATCTTTATGTACATGTTTTGTCTACGGGCGCGCGCCAGTGTGCCTACTATATGACTCTGTGAACTAATACCACCTAGAATCATTATTGAATTAAAGTAAAGTGATAAGAATGTATAATTATAAAATTTTATTTTTATACTAACAATATGTTTAAAATACCAATCAAAGGTGTATGTTTTCAGTAATCGCGTGTACATGTTTCCTGTGTGGGAGGAGGGAGGTGCTACGTGCATGAAGGTATACACCACCATACATATCAATATGATGAGAACGTTGTAGGTATCAAATGATTGAGGCTTGATGGAAATCGATTGCTTCTATTAAAATCCAGATTACTTTTCTAGTATGTATACAGTTATTTCTCCACTTTTATTGATACAGGTTTTGGCGTAGCCTGAATAGTATTTGCTTACTTTACGAAACGCTTTGTTTATTTTCTACCCAGCAATCAGTTAGTATTGCAATCTCACATTCGAAACACAGTCAAAGCAGAAGCAGGTCTATTTCACTACATATTGTGCTCGCAATAATTTCCTATCGGCCTACGGCCGCTAGCCCCCCATTTCCGGGTCGAATGTCAACAGTTCCGTGGGGCTTTCTACTCGTACCTACGCTAACATTTCGTTCTATTGTCGTGCCTACGGTCATGTTCATAGAATATGGCTGTTAGAGGTTCATTATTTGCAGTTGATGTATGTAGATCCAGCAAGAGAAGAGAAAAACCTTATCTTTTATTCCATTTACCTGCTGATGAAGAAATATGAATAGCAAATTTGTTTCATTATACCATTATTTTATTATTATTTTTTATTATTTTTTTTTATTTTTATTTTATTTAATTTTAGTAACCAGGAAGCGGGTCAATTTAAC
>DWTT01001139.1:0-12481 GCA_018250895.1 Carterocephalus mandan
TATCAACGGCGGAAGATGACGAACATCCCTAGCAGGTGTGGCACATCCTGGGAGCTGTCAGTTAATAAGAACAGTTGCCGGTGTAAGTTTTAAAAGTTGTCTTTATTTCTACAAAGGTGTTCCTCAGCGGTTCTGGTTATCTCTCCGAACGACAACAAAGAACACAATTGGACTTATGATCTCCATCTATCACGAGAAAAGGCCAGAGAACATTATATTGAGCTCGCGCCTGAGGGTTGAAGGTCGTGCGTTCCGTCTGGTGTCGCGGGGTGTCAGCCAGCCGCGCGGTCCGAGGAAAAATAACGCTTGTATACGAGCCACGCGGTGCAGGGTTGTGTAGGGTTGCGATGCAACTCAAATTATTCAAGTTTGTAAACATCTATGTATTTATATTTGACTGGCGCGTTGGCGCAATCGGTATCGACCCTGCCTTCTGCCCTGGATGTCGTGGGTTCGAATCCCATTCAAGACAAACACGAACGGTAACGAACACTTGTATTATTCTGTCTGGTGTGTATAATATATACTAATATCTATTTAAGTATTTATTTTAAAATATCTGTGTATGTATATCATTCTCTGATACCCATAGTACAGGCTCTGCCTGGTTTGGGGTCAGATGGCCGTGTGTGAGGATGTCCATGATATTTATATTTATTTATTTACATATTTATTTTATAATCTGTATGTCATTTAAGAGGAGTGGCGTCGATTAAGGGAGGCCTATGTCCAGATTGTCCAGCAGTGGACCCCAAAAGGCTGATGGATGGATGGATGCCATTTAAAAGCGTTCGAGAGTATTCTATATTTAAAGTGCTAAGGGCGCGGAAAACTTATATGGTTAAAAATAAAGGTTTGGCATGCTTTTAATGACCCTTTTATTTTTCCTTCTACCCCCAATAACACCGTATCGCGATTCTTAAACCATATAAAAAAAGCTATGACCGTCTAGTTGGTGGCTGGACCGTTCAGTAAATGGTTTTCATAGTCTTGTTAATTAGATAATTATATCTTTCTTTTAACCCTTCCTTCATTAAATATTCGAATTAATGTTATCCTTTACTCCGACTAAAAGGGGATAAGCGATTGCTACGCGTGTCTCTGATTGGCTGCCATTGATAGCTGCTGCTGCAACGGCAGCAAATGGATGCATTTACATTTTAGTTACAGACCGATTGATGAAATTAATTGAATATCTAGTAAGAAAATCTTTACAACGGTGGTTTATATTATAATTTATTATTCAAACCAATTCCGACAGACGAGTATCAACCCTAGCAGTTTCTGTTGTTACAAAATGACCCATCTCAATGTCAAACTGTTCCGAGAACCGAGTCCCTCCCGCCTAATGTATAGCATAAGCGCCTTTGAGCATTTCATAAAGGCTTATTTCTGACACCTCGGATGAAACATGGCGGGTAACTAATGCCTGCGCCTGCGCATCGTACGACCACAAAAGATCATCAAACTTGAATTCCGGATTGGTTACGATCGGGCGATACGTGTGAAAGGATTAAATTATACTTTTTCGAGTCAAGAAGGGTTCGCTAGGTAATAAAGTTATAGATTACGTTTTACGTTATAACAACCATACTTACAACCATATTATTTTTGATATCGTGAAATTACCAGTCTTTTATCAAATTTTGTTTTAAGTATGCCTGTAATTTCGATGGCGAATTAAAACTTTATGAAAAATAAGATTTCAAAAGAAGGACTTTGATCGTAGAGTTATGCATTGAATGAAATAAGTACCTATGTGATCGATGTCATTCCATTTTAGTACAAAGTAGTAGTTTTCTTGGTGGAAACTTGTACCATGACAAATCAATAACTTTGTCTAAAGAGTAAGAAACTCTATAAAGGAGGATACGTATAGGAACTAGATAGCACTCTCCTCTAAACGACGACATTCGATCGATTCTGTGCCCTCTCAATCCAACGATTTCCCACTTCTCCTTCAGGTCATCCATACACCGTATTGATGGGCGTCCCTCTTTTCCTAGTTTACGAGGACGAAATACATTCGAGGACTTTCCGTACCCACCGGTTATGAGTCGAACGAAGTGGCCAACCCATTGCCACTTTAACGTGTTAACGTTAACGTGTACGTCTGCGAGCTATGTCGTTGAGCGTTATTCGTCAATTGATTACGTCATTCTTCAATCTAGTAGCGTCCATAGCCCAATGGCTCGCGTCGATTCTGTGTAATCTACAGAGTTAAGCAAAGACGGGCGCGTTCGATTTGTTCATGCGTGACCAATAGTGGCAAAATTTCATGGGCGCTACCGTGCTTCGGTAAAACAATCGTCACACTAAAACACTGGGTTGGACATTAACCCCTCCACCATTCCACATTGGAGCAGCGTGGTGGAGTATGATCTCCACCTCCTGGAATATGACCTCCTGCAGCTGTGTCTGTGGGGAGGACCCGTGCCCAACAATGGGCCATCTTTGGGTTGTACCCATTTTTGAATCTGGAGTAAAAAGGCTGACGGTAAATAGAATAGAATTGAACCTGGACTTGAGTAGGAGGTTGATCTTTACAGCTTCCAACAAGTTTCAAAAATTGATTAGGTCTATGAAGTTTTGATAATTAATGATTAAGCTTGAAATTAGTCTTATACATTATATTAATAACAGAAAGCAAGGATCACGGATCCAGTCAAGGAAGTATTTTATTTATTTATCTCCCTGCAGTGGCAGACAGAGTGTAGTACATACCAGTTATGTTAAGATCCCATATGAGGTGGTGAGTCTCATGCCATACACCATGTACAAATCCAAAGTACAGGCTACTGGGAATTTCCAGTTATATAAAAAAAATAACATTGTGCCCTACCAAACCAGACTTTTGCTTAACACTTATTATTCCCTTACATTTTTATTTAAAGCAGATTGACAAGAACTGTGGTTAAGTGCTGTTGTAACTGTCTTAAGAACTGGCAGAAGAGAAAATTGTTTGCCCCATGCAGACATGCTATTTATTACTTACATCATTCCTTACACAAATCCATTAAAATAGATAATCTGACATACCTGGGGAGGTCAGATTATGTCATACCAGTGCCCTGTCCCAATGTGCAATGCACATCTGACTAGGCGATTGTTGTGTCTTGATAGGATATCCCGACACAATTTTTTTATTTTTATTGTTCCTTTTGATGATATATTTCAGTGATTATTTTATATTATTTTAAGGTTTTTTTAGTTTTAGTTTCATTAATAAGTATAGAATGTTTGTTGCAAATTTGAAATAAATCAGTTCAGATTTAAAAATACTGTCCATACAGTTTTTTGCTATATTCCACAGGAAAATCGATATTTTTTTGAAATCTGGGCAGCCTATATGCTAACCCATTATAAGCAACATCACTGGACATTGCCCACATAACAAACATTTGTATGTTCTAGGCATAACTGAGCATGCCTGTCGGCCATAGAAACAGCTGTTCACATAATCGCAGAAGCATAGCTAAAAAACAGGCTGATATCGCCATGCTTGCTCTGGGAAGCCTCTGGGGACACCAGCAGAATACTGCGCTTCTGGACAGAGCTACGCTGACTAGACACTTAGCTGGCACTTACACAAAATGATGCATTATTATGAAGTTGTACTATCGAAGAAATCAAAAATTCGCCTGTTGTTACAGTAAAACATCAAAGCAACACAATATGTGCTTGAATAGTGTGGTGTACCATGGTCTTGCTACTCACATGACAAAAGGACAATGGGGATGGGACAAGCCCCACCATGGGACATTAAAGGCTAATGGTAATGGTACATACACTATAGAAATAATAAAATAAAACTGTAATTAAAGCTATACTACAAATTTAACATTAATTTTTACACTAACTATAAGAGCTCACTGTTAAAAACATATTATAACTGTTAATTATGTAAATAAAATCTAACTTATAACACATTTGGATGATAAACATTTATGATAGATATATCTAAAGACAGTGCCTTCCTTGATAAGAGTAAGTAAGTGCTACATCATAAAGTTAAAAATAGACTGAGAGTGAACAATAATCTATTATTATAGACATCTGTTGACAAACATGAGAACTAAGAATAATTTACAGTTATCAAGACGATGTAATAAAATTGAAATACTGAAGTTCAGTTTAAAATACAGTGTACAGAAAGATTTTATTTGAATTTATGGTCTTGGACTAGTTGCAATAAACATGTAGTTTAATCTGTTTATGTTTTGAACAAAAATATCTATTAAATTGTTACAAATCAGCTAAGGGCGGTAAGGATCAATTGTAGCTGATGAAATGTTAATTCAAAGAGAATCTAACAACATTAAAACACATTTTTTATACTTTTATTTGCATGTAAGAAACGTTCTGAATATTCAGTCCGAATATCGTGGTACACCGAAACAAATAAATTAAAATGTTTATACTTTATGCAATACACTGCACTGTGTATACTGCGTTTAACTATAATCTTACTTACCCATTCTTATAAAAAGTCCTGTAAAAACACGATATTTCAATTTATAAACACTACAACCACAAACATCACATAAAAGCAGCCATGTTACTAATGTTGCTAGATCAAAATATAATTGAGACATCACGAAATGAAATGGTATGTTTTCATTAGCACGATTAGCAATTATTAATTAACTTATTTATTTTAGATTATGTATATTATTTTGTTTTATAGAAATCAAATTAAAATCGGTAACAAATCACAATCAGTGTTTTATAAGATAACAATAAGTTATAACCATAACACTGAACACTAAAATTAAATATATGATTTCAAAAAATTATTTCATACAGTTTTTTTTATACCTTAATTATAATACGTATTTCTAAAATAATATAAGCCATTGCAAAAAATTTACAAATTGCAAGATAGTGGTGCTTTTTCAAACTTAAGGCATACTTTTTACATTAAAAAAAATGCTACAAAGTGTAGTTGAAAACACACAGGTGATTAATGTTGCCATAATTCTATAGTCCAACCAACAATATATTTTTCTTTCCATTTGTCAACAGCTGTCAAAAGGTACAGGATTTTTGCGACTACAAAATAAAATCGAAAGAAATCTGTGTTAATTGTGCTAGAAATTAAAAGAGGATAAAGTGGTATAAAGTGATATTGACCGTTATTCTTAAAATAGTTTTTATTTCAGCCAAAAAATGGTGCAGCGGCTTACATTCAGACGACGGTTGTCGTACAATACAAAGTCAAACCAGAGAAGAATGTGAGTATTGTTATTAAAATGTGCTCTTGAAACTGGAAGTATTTTATAGAAAGTAGTGTAGAAAATTATTTTCGAATAATTATGCCATCCATGCAGTTTTCATTCATATAATAAGAACGTACTGCACATAACCTATAAATGTCTAGAGAACGAACATGGGTCATTGTCATGGTGTTTACAGTTTCCTGTTTATTTCTAACACGTCCCGTTTTTACAGTTGATCCCAATATCAATTTTGACGATTCTATGTGACGTAACTGGAAATAGTTTTGTGTCAAATTTATAGTAAAAAGTCAAATACATTATTTACATCTATTTGGCTGAGGTATCACTGCGTTTAAAGTTCAATCTCATAGTACAATCTTAGGCCATCTCACGAAGATTATCAACGCTATTAGATGTATACCTGTGATGTATACGCTATTTGATGTAGCCTGATTTCAAAACAATAACTAGTAACTAGTATCTTGGCTTAAGAAACTTATTTAATTACTATACCATAAATTAGGTATTATAGCTAGCCTGAATTATTAAAAACTGACATTTGGTTGACAAGTAGTAAATTAATTGGTTTTATGATTCCAGAGTAAGGACACCAGGTGGACGCCTTGTGTACCAGTATGTAAAGAAGCCCAAGAAGATCCCGAGGTGTGGTCAGTGCAAGAGCAAACTGAGGGGCATCCAGCCTGCCCGCCCCGCTGAGCGGTCTCGCCTCTGCTACCGCAAGAAGACAGTCAAGCGTGTTTATGGTGGTGTCTTGTGTCACAAGTGTGTCAAGCAACGCATTGTCAGAGCCTTCCTCATTGAGGAACAGAAGATCGTAAAGGTTCTCAAGGCCCAGCAAGCCTCTGCAGGCAAGAGCACTGGGAAGAAGGCGGCAAAGTAAACTAGGATGTAAATAAATAACAAAAATCCATTTGCTGTTTTTTTTATTCTGAACATTTCGTGTATTTATCATCATGGTTTGTCACAAGTCATGTTTAAATTACAAATTAACTTTTTACATTTAATTTGAGAAGAAAAAGCTTTGAAAAGGCCAAGCTTAGTAGTGTATAATTGAATTCAGCCTGGAAAGGCATATAGTAAATAGGTGCCTTTTATGAGATACAAATACATGCTATTTATCAAGATGTCATACCAGTATTTAAAAGCATTCTTGAGGTCACATTAACATCAACTATATTATACTTTTTGTTTGTTACTACACATTTACAATGATTTTCTTAAACTTACCTGTGCATATAAGGATTACAATTCTATACATACTGATTTGTCCTATTGACTTAAAAATCAGTTATTATTAACTTTGAGATATATAATGATTGAGACTTGAAGGTATCCAAAATTACCGCATTTTATTATATTTTATGGCAATGTCAGAGGTATCCAATTTTTGTGCTCATTGATGTAAAGGCATTGATATATATGTTACCACGGATGTCCCATTGACATGCCAATTGCACAAGTTTTACTGAAAGAAAACTTCATTTTGATTTTTAAAATTATTGAAACCATATCCAAAGATTTTTAAATTATTGTCAGCCTGAACTGGAATTCGCTGCGACCCATAGACGTCCCACTGCTGGGCACGGGTCTCCCCCACAGACGCAGCTGCGGGAGGTCTAGAGCTTACTCCACCACGCTGCTCCAATGCGGATTGGTGGAGGTGTTAGTGGCCAACCCAGTGTCGAATGTACTCAAGCCACCCGAAAGTCTTCGACAAGGCTTAACCACTGTTTCCAACATTGAAAACAACCGGGACCGACAGCTTAACGTGCACTCCGAAGCACGGTAGCGTCCATGAAATTTTGCCACTAGCGGTCACCCATCCACGAACCGACCGCGCCCGTGAACTGGAATTAGAACCCACCAAATGAGTCAAAAAAACTTGTATTTTGGCATGGTTCAAAAAGTTATGAAAACAGAATTTTAAATAAAAGGAAGACGTTGAAATTTCAAATATTGCTCCGAAAATTTAATACGACTAGACATGTGAGCTGATAATATAATAATACATTATGTGTAATAATTTGGATTTATTGGGACATTCATTAGAAGCATACTTTTTATAGCAAAATGAAAAGATAAGTTAATATACTATATTAAAGATTCTGCTGGATTTTTATGGTTATTGAAAAGATTGGTTTATTTAAACCGATATGAACTATCATATACACAACATTAAATTTAAAAGTTTGGTCGACATGGTTTATCCTGTACCCAGAATCAATGATTGATTTGATTTGATAAATTTTGATACGGAGTGAGTCAATAAGTGGTAACTTATTATATCAATGGAGTGAGTGCTCTTGCCACCGACTCTATATTATCTACTTTGGAGCCACGAGGTATGTGCACAGATTAGTATATTAGTAGCTAGCCTCCGTCTACGTAGCTAGCGGTATGTGTAGGGAGGAACCACAAACTACTATCAAACTAGCTAGAGATGTAGGGACAGGGACGATGGAAAGAGACCTGACCGTGGCGTTTGGGTCATGCTATGGTGTGGGATGATCGCCCAAAAAATTAGACTCGCTATACAGCGAGAAAATGCTGCCAGCGTTCTAGGTACAATGCCACAAGCTCTGTTTTTGGATGACATATTTATTTTGTGATTCATTATTTTTAAATATTTCTTTGTGCAGTGTTAGTTTAATTTCAATTTCTCCATTAAAATGTATTATTTAAAATATTCTACTTAGCTACGTAAACTTTTCTTATAGATATAACATAGCAAACGAGCTTGCACCATAACCCAACTGCTCTAACGCCCATGGCAACTAATCAACTAATTATAGTAAAATTTAAATCACAGAGTATATTCTATTAAAATCTCCTTGGATGGCCTGCTGGCCCAAGGAATTTATATCCTTACGAAATAATACTTTTCTCGATCGGTACCTTACCTTTTTTCTGTGTTCCGTGGTACCATGTATCTTGATTTTTTTTACGAGTGGAAGAGATGCCTGGTTAAGTGGGATTTCCACCCACTAAAAATCCGGAGCCCTCGGCGCTTATGGAAGGGTCCGGGATCATTGTTAGAACGCTCCGGTGATATACTACTTTATTTGTTTATTTAAGATATTTTATACTTAGTCTGTGCACAATTCTACAAGTAGGTACCTCTATTAATATGTTGTTTGTGTTACGTTACTTACGTTACGTCATGCGGTCATGTGTCATTCATTAATTCAATAATTGTAAAAATTCAGGCAAGTGTTGTGCAAGTGTTGGTGTTGCGTACAAAATTTGGATTAATTTATCATATTACTTTAGAATTAAATTAGTTTATTTTAGTAACATTATTCAAGCTGTGATATAATTTTAAAATATACAAAATGTCGAACCCTTGGAAGAAAGTCTCCGAGCCAGTGGATTTACAAAATCTTTCTGACATCATGTCGGAAGAGTATGCTAAAGGTCTCCAGGTCAAAGAAGAACTCAAGTTTGCTGAACATATATCAGACTCGAATGTTATTGCATCTAGCGACGAAGTTCCTTCAGAAATTCTACAACAGATTCAGAATTCTAGCGTGAGTGAGTATTGCGACTCGGACGCTATTATTGCGAAAGTTTTACAATGTCAGTTCGACAAGGAACACGACGACGAGCTCAAGCTAGTGGAAAAGAAACGGAACGGAGTTGCAAAAGTGTCGGTGTCGTACGATAACTATCGTAATATTCCCGAACATCTTGTTTACGATTCGGATTCAGACGATGGCGTCGATACAGAGAAGAAGGATTGGGATCGCTTCGAAACCACCGAAAAAGAGTTCGCTAATCTTCCTAAGAGTGGATTCATTATGAAAGATGGTGAAATGGTGACAAAGGACGTTAGCGATATCAACAGCAGACGCAACGCTTGCCGCGTGATGGCATTTCCTCCGGGAGTGTGCACCGGGGATGGTGCTGGGTTCGACATGAAATTGCCTAACTCTGTGTTCAATCAACTCAAGGAGCATGCGAGGTGGAACCAAGCTCGTAAGAATAAGATGTTGGATCGTAAGGAAAGCCAAGCCACTGCCGAAATGGGTCTTGATGAGGCTACAAGACTTATTCTTTTTAAACTTATTAATAAAGGCATGCTAGAAGACATCAACGGAGTTATTTCCACTGGGAAAGAATCTGTGGTGCTGCATGCCAATAGCGATCAGTCATTCCCCGATATGGTACTGCCAAAGGAATGTGCAATTAAAGTTTTTAAAACTACTTTAAATGAGTTCAAAACTCGCGATAAGTACATTGAAGCTGATTATAGGTTTAAGGATCGCTTTTCAAAGCAAAACCCACGTAAAATAGTTCACATGTGGGCTGAGAAGGAGATGCATAACATGATGAGGATACATAAGATTGGATTGAACTGTCCCGAGGTGGTTTGTCTAAAGAAGCATGTCTTGGTGATGTCCTTCATTGGGAAGGATAACAAGCCTGCCCCAAAGTTGAGGGATGCTATTCTCAAGCCTGAGAAGTGGCAGAGTGTATACAATGAGGTAGTGGATGCAATGCACAAACTGTACAATGTTGGACACTTGGTGCATGCTGACCTTTCCGAGTACAATATCTTGTGGTGGGACAACAAGTGCTGGTTCATTGATATGGCTCAGTCAGTTCAGCCAGATCATCCTAGTGGATTGGAATTCTTGTTGAGGGATTGCCGCAACATTATCAATGTGAGCATATGCCTTCTACTTCACAATTTACTATAGTTACAAGTTTGTATTTGTATATCTAACATGGTTTCAATTGCCTTGGTTTGTTATTACAACTGCAGAAGGTGCTACAAATGACAACATTTCAAAATATATAACATGTGGAACAAAAAATACTACGATTCTACTAAAAATATGTTTCAGAATATTTATTTAAAATTTTTATATAACATAATATACTTTGTTTTGGATAAAAAAATCAAAATGTCAAAATGCATAAGTAATTGCTATGGTAGAACCTATTGTATTTTCTTTGCCACCATGTTAATTGATGTCAGTGACTTCATTTTATGAATGCAAGTTACAACTAGGTACCAATGACGTCATTTTGTGTTTGAATTTTTAGAATGTGACGATTTTTAAACCTGAAAATTAAGTGAAAATGACAAAAACGAAAAACGCCTTAGTTTTTCATTTGCTTTTTAATAAAATAATATCAGTGTGTTAAATGTCAATTGAGTTTTACATATCACACTTAAAAATCTGGTTCTTTTTCAGTTCTTTGAGAAGAAAAGTGTAGCTGATATGAAGACCCCTGATGAACTGTTCAAGTCCATTACTGGCTTTGAAGAAGTAGATGTCAATCTTCTGGAAGGTGTTCATGCTACATACAACTCACTGTCTTCACGCTTTGAGATAGCTCCTGATGACAACCGTAACATCAGCTACCCATTTGAATACTGCTGGCAGAAGACTAGTGACAAGCAAGCCAAGAGTGACAAGAGTGGGGATGATGGATCTGACGATGAGTTTGACGAAATGTGGGCATTGTCTAAGCAGGCGGAACCAGTGGATAATGCTCCGAATTTCGGCAACGAGATCAAAGTAACTGGCAATGTTATTGTTGATACTAAGGCCAACTTTGGCAACACTGTTGCTGTTAACTTACCTGATGGACCAGGTGGAACAAGTAGCGACATAGATAAAAAGTCTTAATAAGCATGTAAGAGCCTATTCAGCTATTAAAGACAATACACAAAGATGTATATTTTACTACGATAATTTATTTCTCTGTCTTACGATATGGTAAAGAGAAAGGGTTAAAAAAGAAGAAATAATGTCAAAAAAGTTTTATTGAAATAAATATTACTAAGACATGAGTAATAATAAATTATTTTGCTTTTCATCACACTGCATAATTCTGTTTAAAAAAACTAACTAAAAAAACTAATTATTAATACTACTAATAATACATTGACATATCTATCATTTACATTTTTAAACATAATTAACAAAGCAATATAATTCCACAAACTTTTCTTTGCCACTCAATGCATTAAATATAATCCTTTTGACTTGAAAACACTTGTTATTGCCATCATACGGATACCGTATGCTTTACCGTTGGGGTCCTTAAAACTACACCATAATCTGGAATACTTTTACACACATGTCGCTGGTGTCTACTCTAAGCAACAGACAAATAAATAAACAAAAATATTAGTAGTAATTTACCTAAGTAGTCTCTGCATTCACAAGAACTTAGTAATAAAAAATTTGCTTTTGTAGGAATCTGGGTTGTAAACATAGAGCACAATAAAAGGTAGATGCGCAATAACAACAAAAATGAGAGCAGTGTAGGTATCGATTAATGTCAATGGATTATTCATATCCTATTAATTAGTTCAATCGTAAAAACGAGATCAACCTTTAATTCGGCGTTGAGTATGTGTTTACGTTTAGGAACAATTTTACACATGACTACATCGGTCATTGTAGCAACAAGGACCAAATACTGATTTATGAATGAATATTTTCAGATCATGTTGCAATATCGTTTTATGGTGGTGCCAACCACAGTAAACCCCAGAAATTATCTGTATTCCATAGTGAGAGATTCAATTAGACCCTTTTGATGAGTGGTCAAAAACTGTTTTATGTCGGAAGCCATCTCTATGAGCGCCGGCTGGTCTCCGTTCAAACTGGAAATGATAATGGATTGCAGCCTCAGACGTAAGTCTGTGTTGAAGGGCATTGCTGTAACAATAAGATTAATAATAATAAATAACCTGGACATTCTCATACATGGTCATCTAACCCTAAACTAGGCGCGAACCTGTACTATATGTGTCAGACTGATATACATACTTAGATATTTTTAAATACATACTTAAATAATAATAACATCCAGATACAGAAAAAACAATTACTCGTCACACGAATGTTTGTCCTGAGTGGAACCACCGAAGTCCGAACCCACGACCCCTGGCGACCATGCAGGGTCACTACCGATTGCGTCTTGGGCCGTCAATGTTTTATGACGACTACGTGGCGAGGTGAGGCGTGGATACCCAACTGCTAAACCGCAGGTTCGAATCCTGGCCCGGCAGATATTTAATTCGCAGCTTAATATTTTTACTTTGGTCATGGATGTTAAATTGTGTTGTATCATGTGTGTGCTGTAATACAGACCTAGGATTACGGCGGGGGTGTGATTGTGTAGCGTTTATTTATTTATCTTCTACTAGTGGACGCCCGCAGCTTCGCTCGCGTAGAATTAGACCCATTAACGACGTCTACCCGTCTAACGACTTCAAA
>DWTT01001140.1:0-12472 GCA_018250895.1 Carterocephalus mandan
TTCCTTGTCATAATATAACACGTATAAGGAAAAAAAGCGGATAATAAAGCAACTATAAGAAGGGTATAAGGTTTTAGTCTTTATAAATTGTGCCCAAACGCACCCTTATTAGCGATAATGCGGCTCTTATAAGAATATTATTTTTGGTAATATAAGCCACAACAAGAGCAATTTTTGTTAGTTGGGTATCATTATACATAATGAAGTAACCGGAATAACGAATATTAAGTCATAATGTCAAATATGTTGACAGGTACGTTAAATACTTGTAATATACATACTTAAATCCCAAAACTTAAAATACCTAGCAAGCCGTAGCTAAGTCCGCATATTTTGATTTTACCAGAATTATGGCTAAAACACCGCGGAACTGGCATGTTATTCCTTCTCAAAGACTTAACAAAGCTGCCCTTTTACCTATTAAATCAGTGTTCAATTTTTCCAGTGAATGCAGAGCTTTAGAAACTGCGGTGTCAGAGAAACTATTGTCAATGCCAAGGATATGAAAACTTGTTCACAAATTCCGACAGCGTTCAAGCGTTAGAATTACACAATTCATTTTCCATTTACCAGCTACAGCGCTGTGAAAACGGCCAGGAATCGAAACAGGAAAGCATTCAAGTCGAACTAATAAACCACCTGTTGTCTCTGTCGTTCATTAGTCAGAGCGGCGCTATTGATATAGACGGAGAATGATAGTCCGATTTGTTCATACAGAGTGGCCGAGGTGAAAAATAGTGATCGCGTTATTTACGAGTTAACATAGTTCCATAGATTGCTTGGAAACCTGTTCACTTGGAGACCGACTTGATTAATTACTGCGTGAAACGCGATTGAAGTGGAAACTAAGTAATATTTTAGAGTATTAAAGTAGACAGTCGTTTCTGTAGAAAGTACTTTATTTTTCGCTCATTTGATTGATTCGAGGTCATTTATATCGGGTAAAGAAGAAGAAAAAAAGAGATGCAGTGGTGTAACATTTCTGCAAGATTATCGTGAGCCATTTTCTTGAAATTTCTACCAAGCGCAAAATTGGCTTTATCAGGGGCTCTATTTTTGAACCGCTCACGTTACTTAATCACTCGACTGCGACTCATTATCTCGATCGACTCACTACAAAGTAACAAGTTGTATTTAACATCGATTTGCGGGCCAAAAGATAGAGTAAGTAGTACGGTATTGTTTCAATTTAACGAATATGAGTCGCAGTCAAGCGATTATACCACGCGAATGATTCAAAAATAGAGCTCAAGATTATGCACACACGTCGGACGAAATGGAGTCGCTGAAATAGACTGGACAGAAGAGAGAAATGTCGTCGAAAGATAACGAGTAGAAAAAGCATGACCCGGCTACCATAAATACATACTTTGCTGACAAAACAAAAGCTCCTCTTTTTGAGGTCGTTTAGAAAATTTTACTTCTCGGAAATTTTCCTCATTGAAATACTCGAAGCCTTTCGAGTATTTCAATGTCCAAACTGGATAGCGTCAAATTGTCAAATCGTGTATGTGGTCAATGGCTCGTCAACTTTACTGGCCACTTCGCGCGGTCCCGCTATGCGCATAATCAGCATTTTATTGTCAATCGTGGGTCCACGAAGTACGTTCATCATATTTAAGTATCAGTAATTTCGTCTCTTTTATGAATAGACGTAACAATAGAATTAATATCTTATACCTACTCCTATTTTTTTATTGATATAAGGTAGCAATCGCAAAATATCCATGTCCAGACACTTTAACATGTTTAAAGTGTCTGGACATGGATATTTTGAATATACATACATGTACACGAACGGGCGCATATTAAAAATGATTTTCCAGAACTGTAGCACATGTACAAAGGTATCATATTTTAATGTTTAACACAAATTACTTACAGCAAAAAGCAAAATTATTTACGTATTACCGTAATTTAAATCCCAGCGGGACCAGAAAGACACGATAAGCAGACAGTTGATCCCGGGAATAAAGGTTAAGTTCATCCTGACTCGACTCGCGACCGTGTTCGTGAACGATTAAATATGCATATCATTGCAATTAGGCCGCCTTTTGTAGGCGAAATGGAAATTTCGGACGTTGATGAACATAATAAATTATAAGTGGCTAATTTTCCCCATTGTCAATTTCAATCTGCCCGGTAGGCTTCGCGCAAATACAGTATAACAAGATTCAATTGGAGTGTATGCTCGTTTATACAAATTAAATGCGTATTATTGAATGTAACATCAGGATGAACATCCTGATGTTACATTTATTGCAATTGATAACGCATTCTCGCATTTAAATACGGCCAGGTAAATCATTCAAGAAAAACTTGAATGGCAAACTTCACACGTGTTTGTGGTCATATTTTTTAAACCAAATATGAACCTAATGTACCAATTTTGGAGTCATATAAGCTCATTTTGTTGCTCTACGTTGATTGTCAATATAGCACACGTCGGCTTAGTCCAGTATTGGGAGAAGTAGGAATTAGAAGTAGGATTGAGCAAGCATAATTTGGCGTAGGAATGGGCAAAAAGTTCTTGAGCCTACGGAGCCTGCTCACTTTTGACATTTCCGACTCACTGATTTGAGGTAACACTTATTTTAGATTAAGCATTAGAAATAAATTGGTATGGGATGAACTAATTCTTGAAATAAATAATGTTTTATTTAATATATGTCCATAAAAAGGCATAGTTAATTCAAATTTATGGAATTAAATCTGTTGGACACAAGAGGATAGAAGTTTGTACGCCGTCACTACGACTAATATAAAATAGTACCCTGTACAAGCTGACAGAGTTCCCCATTTCTCTTCAAGTCCGTTTCCATCACGATCGGACATGACGTGGGAGGACGTAACTGCGACGTTAGCACGTTGTGATTTGTCAGGAACAGCGGGAAGACAAACTCCGAGCGCTGTGGTTACTTAAGTATAATAATAAGCGCCTCGTTTAACTAGGAACCGTTTCTAGTCTAACGTAGCCATGGGGAACTGTGCTCATTCTAGTGCTAAGTTAGGCGTCTTGTGGTACTGCAATACCTACGCTATAGGTAAGCTTACTAAGACTAAGAAGGCTCTGCCTGTAGCTTTGTTCAAATAATATCTATAAGCTATATATTGCATTTTGGTCTTAGATGCCATGGCAGAATGTACAGTAGGCGCTACAAGTCTATCAAATGTTCCTATCGGACGTCCTATCTTGACACGCGAAAGTTGCCGTTTATTTTTCTTGATCTTTGTTACTTCAGCCTATATTCTAAGTAAACCGTCATGCTTATCAGTCGTTGCTCTGCACTAAAGAAGACCTAAAATGTTGGTATTTTTTTGCCATTGAAGCCGTGAGCCACCGTCTGAGCATCTTTAGTAATACATATTTCAGTTTGATCAAATAAATCAAATTCAATTAAATAATGTCAGTCTAACTAACCCCACCCCACCTCACTTTAATTCTTTTCACACACTGAGAGATAAACAAATTTAAGATTTTCAAAATGGACATTTTTATATGTGTTGCAAGAAAAGTTATTGTTAAGAAAGTTATGCAATCGGGCAACGGTAGAGCATGGCAATTTGTCAGAAACCACAATGCGGCTACGATGCTTTGCCACTCTCATGCAGAAAGGCTGGTGAGTAATAGCTGCACTTTTAGATTCTGACTAGAGCCTATATTTTACCTTGGTTTTATTTTAGTCGTAAATAGAGATTTATAGCCATGCAATATTAAACAGAAATTCAAATTTTCACTTTACCAAAAAAATTTTTCTAAGCCCACGAAAACAGCATTTATTTTAAAGCGGTCTGAAGAAGCTTGGGTCAGAGGTTTTTATAATTTCGTATGACTTTAGACATTCATGGTTTAATGAGATTCATAAAACAAAGCGGACTATTTAATAATGTGTATAAAATTTTGCTAAGTAGCTTTGCTCTTTAGATCTGCATGATTAAATGCGAGTTCTTAAATATAGTTGCACGAATTATTATAATTTTATTTCAATGACATCACAAAATTTTTCTCCAAACATTTTGTCGCCATAAAATCTCCTAAGCTCACACATTACGTCGGAACTGTAATTCCATCAGCCGTTTAAATGTTTCAAAATAACACTTTGAACTTTTGGAACAGGCATGGCGTCGTCTGTAATTATGCCCGCTTCATACGTGACACGAATGCAAAGAAACATCTCATATGTTCTTGTTTGTACTCGTTTGTATGAACCAAACGTTTTCATTGTAGTCTAGCTAAAAAGGATGCGGTAGAAATGACAGGAACAGTGCTTTTGTAGTTTGTATGTACTCGTATTAGATAGTTGATAGCGAGAAGACTTATAAATGCACGAATTATTCTTAGTTTTACTTCTCGCGAACCAGATTCTAGAGGTTCAACAGGCTTTTCAAGTCGAAAATGGCGATGCTTAGTGAATGAGTATAAGAAGTTGTAAAAAAGAAGGTCCCACTCAATGCGAATCGAATCTGAACTCAATCTTATTGGAATCTTTGTAACTGAGTTCAAAAAGTAGGATGTCATTTCATCTGAATCTTGTATCTTTCTTGTGTTTTTTTCATGTTATATTTTTCGTGTTCTACTGTCAAATTCTGACAACTTTGATGATTCTATGAACGTATATTTTTTATCTTCATTATACTTAATTTATCTACCCATATAATCTTTAGTAAACGTACGTAACTTAAAATTTTTACTTCTTAAAAACATATATATATGATCTAAGTAGTCCGGCCAGTCGTACTCAATCAAACAGGTATTTCATATGTCACACAGTAATGATAACGTGAAATGCTAGACAGTCTGCGTATTATTTACAGTCCGTACGTGTTGTGATAAAGGTTCACTGATCTCGGGTGCGCACCGGTTCTTGTGTTGATTAGGCGTGAACTGCACGAGGCGGCCACGACCACTGGCCAGAGGTTAGGAAATTGCTTTAGAATTATGCCTTTTGTGTTAGATACGTATCGATTTACGGTGCAACTCTATGCTAATTCTTGCATGTTACAGGAGAACATAATTTAATAATCATAAATTAGTGCATAACTGTACTATACATATACTAATAAATAAATGGGAAATAAGTAAGTGGTAATCTTTGGTGAAGTTTTCCGCTGAAAATATACTACTTTTTATATTTTAAATTAAAATACATATCCCATAATGGTAAAGGGTAGTACTAAAGTTCTGCTCGGAAAACAATATAACGCGGACGGAGCCGCGGCTACAATCTATAAAAAAAATCACTCGGTATTTTTTATTACCTCTACACCTACATCTACTACTACTACTACATCTGCTAGCCAATTTTATTCTAATACAATTGTGAGAAATTACGAGTAATTAAAAAATATCGCATTTATTATAGAGAAAAGTTTGATTAAATTTAAACCTTCTGTCTGGTTATTTTTTTTCATTTATTGGATGGTAGGCTCTCATAAAAATTAGTTCAGCTGCGGTAATCTGCTCTACAAAGCGACGTCTTGTTCTTCAAATACTTCAAATTTTGAAGTCTTTTCAAATTGTAATTGCAAACAGAAACTAAACCTTAGGCTGTAAATAAGAAACAGCTATTCTTCTAGTGCAATCGAAGCCTTAAACTAACTTAAGACGTTTAAACACTTTAACTGATTGACAGCTTACTTGACGTTAACTTTTTCTTATTTTTAACGATTATTAAGTGTCGAGGCGGTATTTGTCGTGTTATTGAAATCAAATAGATTTATGACGTTTTTTAACTTTCTTTCCTTTTTACTTTACTTAGGACTTTGCCGAGAAAAATAAGCATCTACATAAAACCACCATATTATTATTTCCTGTAGGACTGGTGATAATGGATTTTGCTATCAACTATAGATTTTAGTGATTAATTGTTTTATATTTACTTACTGTTCGTTCTGTTCAGGTTACATTTTATTTTTGTTAGATTTTATTTGTTTTTTTTTTTACAGTGATTGAACAAGACTAATTATTATAATAATTAGGGAAGAGGTGTGGGTTAAGGCCATAACCCACTACGACCAAAAAGATCTATTGTTGCTGGCCCCCAAACCTGCAAACCTGATCCCAAAGGCCAACTGATTGGATAAACAATAAATAAATGTCCAATCACATGCGATACGCAGCTACCAAAAATGTTTGGGAAAATAACGTGCAAAAAAACTCAGACGTAACCGTTAGTTGAAAGATGAAAGAAAGAAATGGGCCTTAATCTTCAAAGAGCTTCAAAGAGTATCTTGATGACGACTTCAAGCACGCACATGTATGTTACTCGTATATGCTCCCATGTGCTTACATATGATACAGTTATTAAACAGCCAGGGAAACGTTGTATAAATGATGTCGAAATAACAAATATGAACTCTAGGCTTCCGTGTACGTCTCTACGTACACGGAAGCCTACCGGGATGGGTTACATTTTCGGTTTATTCCCTCTGGAATAAACCGAAAATGTAACCCATCCCGGCTTAAATTCTCGGATCATACATGGCCAGGTACACTTCTACAAATTACATTTCTATAATCTATTTATTTCTAAATTATTTGGGAAGGGAACAATAATACGATTAATGAGAACTGGAGTTAGAATTTAAGAATGTTGACTTTTATTTGTGTGCGAAAATGTAAAATTTCTTACTTAAATTAGAATATGAACCTGCTTCAGTTAATAACCTATTAACATAATAATCGTGCTTATTAGTGCAGGTTATTAACCTGGGCGTTTAGTTCATACTTAAGATCTGATTACCTACCTATCTTTTATTTCCCTATGGTGTGCGATTTTCTTGTCGATTAGTTTAATGTGGCAATAGGCTCACCACCTTATTACATAGGATCAAAACATAACTGGTGCAATTTGGGTGTATGTACACCTATGCCTATCCCTTCGGAGAAATATAAGTCTTAAATTATGTCATCAGTTTACCTAATGTTCTTTCTGATCTATCTGCACATCACTGCACACAAACTCTTGTCCCGAGTAATTTGTCACTACCCACTGTTAGTCTACACACATTTCACCAATACATGCGTGAAAAATTGAGCCGTATCGAAAATGACATTTCAAAGGACTCGAACTTCCCCACAATAAAAGCTTTGGAGCGTGTGCTCTCCCGCTGAGAGGCGCACTGTGTCCTCTCGAATTCGTCGGAGGAGGAAATGTATCACACACCTGCAACTAAACGCTAGAGGGTTCCGAGATCAAGTGTCTGTGACAATTTATTTGGATTAACAGCCAACAACTCACTTAACTACCCTTCGGTACCATAAAAATACAATAGTGTTGTAATAAACTAATGATTACGTATAAAGTAGGTAACCAAATTATTTGTGTGTTCATTTGCAGTGCTCACATTTATGCAATTTAAGGCTTATAACATGTGTTTGAACAAACAAAGTAGTTTGTAATGCGTTATTTTATTTGATACTGCTACTGGTATAGTTATTATTGTTTTTGTCATGCGGAAACACAAGGTACGTGCTTATTTTTTAAATTAATATGGCGTTTCTTCTCTTTCAGTTATTTTTATGCTTAAATTTTGGTTCACACAAGTTATTTTTCAGGCCCCTTTAGGATAATTCCATACAAATTGCTTTGTGACGTGACTTAAGCACCCGATTAGTGTCATGGTGTGGTCTATCTTCTCAGCCAAAGGCCTACTTCGCAGAAGGGTCAATAAAAGTTGACCAGTTCAAGCAAACACTAGAAACCCTAGAAAATTGATGGTGCAGGTACTCGTAGATACTTACCCGATTGTCGATAAGGTGAAAAAAGATAGCGACAAGACTAATCGACTGTGCCTTACGGAAACAACCGGCAAGGACGCATACTAGGGCCAAATTAATATATTACAAAGTTGTAGTTTTCACGACCCTTAAATAATTACTAAAAATCAACATCTAGGTAGTAAAGTCCAGGAAGTCGATAGTATACCACTAATAGTTAACAAGTGTACAAATTTTACCTACAATATTGAAGCGCAAGCGCATGATACGTACGCAATAGAGATAACGTTGTTATAAATGATTATTTATCATAACAGTGGGTATACGAGTAGGTCAATCGTTAACAATTGATTGATAAAATATTTTAGTTTGTCCTGATTACTTCGTTTTAATTTCTTGTATTTTAATACATAGAAACAATGTCTATTGAACAGCAAAAGCAAGATTGAATGATTTAGAAAGTGTCATTTTTGAAGCGACGAAATGAATGACAAATCATACCATTCTCACGAGTATAGTCAGCTGCACGCTTTGTGCTAACAAGCATTTTGCGATTTTGGATACATTTACATAGAGTTTTTGTTTTTTTATCTTATTTTAGATTGATTAGCCTTGAATTTATGCTTTCAGTAGGTACACTAGTTTTATTGTTTTCTGCCCCGTAGATTATTTCCGCGCACGTGCGAATTGTAAAATGCATTTCCTTTGCAGGCTCTTCAGGATCACAGAGATCCACATTGACATAGGTTTCCTAACAAGGAGCGTTCCTTATTGGCATGGGTCGTTGACACCTCTACTCCATAAGCTACAAGTACTATGGCTATGAGTCTCAATATTACTTCGTCGTTCATTCCATAAATGTTCAGTTATAAGCTTCGATTGGTTTGTACCGGTAACTTAGTTTTATATTTTCCTGACCTGTTTTATTGACCGATATGTCATGATGTTTTCACGAGTGAAGCATGGTGTGATTTCTATTAAGTCATTCTATACATATAATTCAAGAATCAATGAAAATAAGAATCACGAAATTTTCTTTATAGTCGGGGCGAAATTCAATATTGCGAGCGGACGGCGACGTCTCGGTTCGTTTCCGTTTATGACAGATCGCTAAGAGTGGTTTCCTCACAAGCGATCTTCAGTGTGAACCTACTACATATATTGATCACCAAAAATATACTATGTCAATATGAGTAGTTTACCTTTTAACACGTTCATAAGCACAACTGCAACTGTATCCCCGAATCTTTTAAAATAAAAATAATGTAAAAATTATAATCAGATACCGCGATACCTTGAACCTGGCCGATATTTTGATTTGTTTTAACATAACATAACGGCTATATTTCCCCGAAGGGGTAGACAGAGGTGCGTATACAATGCTATTTCACCATTTATGTTTAGGTAAAAGTATCAGTACCATTTTTCCAGAAAGTGTAGCTAAGAAACCCACAGGCTTCCACTCATAGCTCTCGGTGGAACACCTCTGCAAAATGTCGTAGTTCCTTTGAAATACGCTTCAGAAATCCTTTTATGGGAGAATAAATATTGCGTCCGGAGTCCTTTGCAAAGATTCTCGAACGTACTCGGCTCAGACGTACATCTGGCACAAGGAAGTACAGGTGAAGGAACAGATAAGTTTGTAGAAATATCAGCACCACTTTATCACCGTATGAGTCGAGTTCAGGGAATAGCTATTCAATGTCCTGAGCATAATATGAACAGGTATATGCATCCCACTGTTGTGTAAATAATGTTGGAAAATTCAATGTTCAAGTGCAACTTAGATGTAATAGATAAATAAGCTCAAATATCACCACGACAGGCCCATCCGTAACAGACCTTGATCAAAACTCATAAAAATCAGTTCCATATTATTCCATAGTCAGTCACAGATGCGTTGCTACCATTGAGAACTCAGGTCAAACCGAAACACAATTGCAGCAGAATTGAGGGAAATCTTAAGTTGCGGTGGTACTGCCCCGGACGAACTCGAAATACTAGTACATCCTGCCTATCGAAACCATATTTAACCTATAAATATTTTCTATAGGCTCTTCCACCTAAAGACAGGTGTTTCAGGTGAAAGCTTATTTTTTCGTCATCGAAAGTAGCCTATCGGAAAAAAGATTCACTAAAACTAATTGTCAAATATTATTATGTAACATTTATTTTATTCATGGTTCCCATATGCATGCATGCTTACCTTAAAAGTGGGACAGCTCAAGTTAGCTACTGACTATCTCTTCGTACCGTACGGCGTTTTTCGGCATTTTCCACTTCCCATTCGCTACTTCGCTACTAAGGGTGTGTGATGTCACTACACACGATGTGATGCATCACTGGGGTGCTTATGTCTGAGGGCGCCGTACTTTCCCTCCTCTAAGTAGATGATTGTTATTGTCATTTATTCCTCCCGTTTCAACATTAAAGAACGCGTTTGAAAGGAGAGATAGTTTTTTGAAGTGGCACAGGGATGTTTGTTCACCGAGATGATTAAGAGATTTCTTTAATCTTCTTTGTGCTGACGAAATGGATATTTTTTAATTATAGATATCAGTGGATATTATCAGTTAAACCGCGCGTTTGCATGCGTGATAATTAAGAGTGCCTGGCGACATCCTTTGCTCCAGGTTTCACAAATCTACGATTAAGTATAATAGGTTCAGGCAAGCAGATATGTCTAATATATCGTTACTTTAGTGATTGTATTAGATGTACGTTGGCTTAACCCCATCAAAATCCCTCGACAGGGCACGGGTTTCCTCAAAAAGTGTATTCAACCATGTTGCTCCAGTGCAGACTAGTAAAGGTTTAGTAACCAACCCGACTGTCGAATGTTTTTGGGCCACTCGAAAGGCGTAGCCTTCGTAATTTATTTGCCCTTCGAAAGAAAGAAGGGCCCATGATATAGGTAATGCCACCGGTCATCCATCCACATACCGACCTCACCCGACATTGCTTAAATCAGGCGATTACGTATAATCCATGCGAGTAATAGAGCTTTGAGCGCTTTTTTAATGCATAAAATAACTTAAATTAATTCTGTTGATTCAAACTTCGTTAAATCAGACCCTCGTCTTTGTTGAACGCTTATTCAAAGTCGATTTCTATATTAGCAGCCTAATATCCGCAGGAGCAGTTAGCGTTTCCGCCGGGTTTGTTCGCAATAATATTCTGCGAGGGCATAATTCGGCTCGTTTCATTTCGGTTATTAGATTTCCCGGAGTCGACTTCCAATCCAGTTCTGAGTTGATATTTGTAATAAATTTTTATTCGCACCTTAACTTGATTCCGGGTTTTTATTGTGGAGCGTACGTACCTACTCGCTGCTTTGCATTAAAAGGCTGGTTTATACGGTTCATCGTCCGTCAGATCTTTCCTGATTGACTAACCGAATCTGAGAGATATCCTATTTATGACCTAATTCAAGGCATACGAGAGTTTATGTTGATCGACTCGGGATTGAGTGCGGAGTGTTTGAATCTACTTAGTGGCTAAACACCCGACTGTAACATGTTTTGTTTATCTGCTTGCAATTGAAATTGCAATGAAAATTATGAGGTTGTTTAACGAAACGATAGGGCAATTTTAATTCTTTAGAATGTTTTTAAAACTAGTAATTCAGGTAGGTAATTTGTTTTTTACCCGACTGCGCAACGTGTTTATCAATTTATGTATGTATGTTTGTCCTCTGTAGCGTTCTAGGAGCGATTTTGATGCGATAAGTCCAACAATTCGTCTTGACCTTGCGAGTATCACCAAAGTAATGACAGTAACCAAAATTAACCATAGACAACCAGACGTCACATTGTCAAAATCAAAACAAGACTTACTATCCCCAGTTCTCATAACCCTCTAATAAACTCTCTCAGCAATCTGGACTAACCATGCCAGTCCCTAGTTGAGTCTTGTTCAAAGTCAGTCACAGTTGTCATAGGCGGCAGCAGATGGGTGGTGCTGCAAACTCGTTTGCTATCTTACATCCGTAAAAAAATGGTAAATTTAATTTAAACTGATTCCAGTTAAGGCGAGTCAGAAAATATACTTTAACGTATTGAACAGATGCTTGTTTACGGCCATAAACTTGAACTTATGCCACACCAAGATAAACAACGAGTGTGGTAATGTACCGAGCCAACCTTACCGTGTAATTTTAATCTCGAGCGTAACATCAACATCAACAGACTGTTAAATGCAAATTTGTAGTGCACTTCTTTTTAGGATTACATACACGTTTTATTCAGAGGTGTGGTATGGTCACTCTTTGGTCAGTTCTAATATTTATCATGATTGTGATCACCCGATATCAGTCAATCAATATATAGATATCAATTAACTACCGTGATACCCTACCATTTTTATTCAATTTAAACGTTACTTCGGAGCATTTAAATGTAGATTTACAACATACTTTAACTGGCATAATATTGCATTTACACTTCAAATTAAATTTTAATTTCAGACCTAAAGATCTTTAGCCCATTTTTACCACTAATTATTTTACTAGCACACTTGTCTTTACTGTATCTTCCTAATAAACTCTGCATAGGACAGATGATTTATTATGATTATTTTATTTTCACGTTAATTCTTACATTTATAAATATAATCTATATATATAAAAGGAGAAGCTGACTGACTGACATATCAACGCAGGGCCTAAATTATAAGGGTTAGAAACTTGAAATTTTGTACAGGGGTTCCTTTTATAACGTAGGGGAGCACTAAGAAAGGGTTTTTGAAAATTCA
>DWTT01001141.1:0-12468 GCA_018250895.1 Carterocephalus mandan
CACAGTTAGTGGCGCTATTATGAAAATCGGCACGAAAGTGTAGGTCCGAAATTCGCTGCGCCTAGCTAATAGAACAGTATTGAAATATTCGACAAACGAGCTTGAATGAGCTGCGCTGGACTGCGCTGCGGATCGACTGGAAGTTGACTGAACTAGAAAAATGTATTTATAAACGCACAAATTTGTAGGTGTAATATGTGTGTTATATCTAATCCAACCCAGGAAAAATTTAAACGCTTGCGATTGAGTCGTCTAGCTTTTGATTACTTTGACCGACTGCCAACAAAAAAGCTAGCTCAGTTAAGAGTTAAAAAAGATTTGGTATTTACTGTTGATACTTTGATGTTGTTGTTGCATTAATTTGAAGTTATCTTACCTTACTGAGAATAAAACAGGTACTGTAAAAAGCCTCATTTAATAACAGAAGTCAGTAATTGGACATAAGTGTCTAAGTATAAAGAATAACTAGATTGCAGATTAAAAAAAATTAACAATAAAAAATTATAAGTAACTTAACGCAATTTTACTTACTAACGTAATATAACGATCGTTTCAATGTTGTTTTTGTTTTGAATATAATAATAACGAATTGTATATTAAGATTACCAACATAGATAACATATTAATTTCTATCAAGATTTTATAAATTATTACCAAATAAATTAATATCACATAAATAAGTGAGTTTTTTACTGATACTGAGGAACCACTAAAGTTCTGAAAATATTACATTTAAAAAAATGAGTATCGTTGCTTATGACAATACATACATACACAGGTACTTACTAAAATACTTTTGGTACCTATATAATAATTCATTTAAATGTAGGGTGAGTACAAATATATTTGGTGAAATCAGGTTACGACATTAAAATTGAAATCCATTTGCATAAAACTAGGTTTAAATTAAAAAACACAGATAAGTCTTTTAAAAGCTACTTCCTCGTCAACTCTCAAAGGTTGAGGATTAATTATTGCCAGTTTAAGGCTGAGTATGATGTAATATTTAAAAATATTGTCATAAAAAACTTAAATAACAGCATAAAAAACTTATCTATACTAATATTATAAAGCTGAAGAGTTTTTTTGGTTGAACGCGCTAATTTCAGGAACTCAGTATCTCATGTTCGAATAGCAATTTTTTTTGTGATAGGATAGTCAATTTTTCGAGGAAGGCTCCAGGCTATATAAGATCACGCTACGACCAATGAGAGCGAGGCATCAAGAAAAATGTTCCAAAAACAAATCCATTATGTCTAATTCTACGCAAGCGAAGCTGCGAGTGTCCACTAGTAAACTATATTTAAAAAAATACTTATATATAAATGTAGATAGTCCCTACGATTTACCATAGAACTTGCTATTAAGTAAGAAGATTAGGAGATTTACATTTATTTTCGCCTTGCCAAACATGTCCATAATTGCGCAGCCCTCATATTGTTTTTGCAATAAATCTTGTATGTCTATTTCAATTTTTTCCATCTCAACTCCCATAAATTTGCCTTTTACGGTGAATACACCATTGTGGTCAGTTGGTGCTATTTCGAATTGCACATTCTTAAACTGCGACGTCGAAAGCCCTTCAATCTCCAACAGCACTCCCCTTTCCATAAGTTTTGCGCCGGAATACTTCACAGTAAGTTTCGATTTGAGCTTTTTGACATCTTTTCCTGATCTTCTCAGGCATGCATGAACACTTCTGAAATTAAATGAATAAAGATTTATTTTCTTAAGAAATGTGAAAAAAAAAAGAAAATAACCTACAATTATTTACCCCCAAACAAATACTAATACTAAACACAAAGCGAAGCACAAAGCCTACAGAAGCGCGTTTATGTGAATAATTTCGGTCACAACGACGGTCATATTTTATATACGTACTTTTTACCCGCATGAAGGTTTGCCAGACATGACTTGATGTATTCATCATAAGATTTGCACTTCTCCTCGTAATAATTTGTTTTTTCTTGCAAACTCTGCTTTGTACGAGTGAGGGTAGTTAGTGCTCTTTTCTGCGCTTGGCGGTACTTTCCCTTATTGCATAAGTCGAGTGCGATGGATGTTATTATCGCCTGATATCCGTCTTCCCGCGTCACATAGCCCTCGTCTTCGAGTAGCTGCAAGTTCCGACGCAGCTTCGCTACGTGTTCGCGAAGCGACATCGCCTCGTCGGGTCTTGCTTGACCGGAATAAATCCGCCTTTGAACTTGTTCACTGTACTGCTCTTGCTGTTCTTTGGTGTTGCCGATCACCAACGCTTCCAGAAGATGTTCGCCTATGATTGAAATATAAATGAAGAATATCATACATTACAGGTTCATGTTTTTCAATATATGCATTTTTTTATACCAACACATATTTAAATGCAAATAATCCAATATTTCCAGCTACCTTTCAAAACAAATTTATGTATTTTTTGATGCAATTTATTATATTTTCATTTCGAGTCTTTTGCTTATATATTTAACTTTGTATATTTATTGTTTTAAAAAGCTTTTTTAGTGTTACAATATTTAATGACAATACACATTATAATAGTATTAAACATGAAGATTCTTACCATTCAAAAACGGTATAATGGCAACACAAAGCTCCTTGGTTTTAATGAAAAGCTTATTTAAATCAGTCATGTCATCTGCCGGAGCTTGGAATTTGTTGACCAGCGCCAGGCACACCTCCAGTCTCGCGTTCTCTTCCGAGTCACCAAATTGCTGTACCAAAAACAGGATTTACTGAATACTACAGGATTAAAATATGTTCACATTCAGATTGTCATCATGATTGACGAACAATTATGTGAAATCGTTTCTTGAATCTAATTATTTTCTGAAGATTTAAAAGTTGTTATCACGCTTTTATTAGCTTGGTATGTATATATATGTATCAATGTATGTTTGTATGTATGTATGGAGCCCAAATCACCCTCTACTCACATTGGACTACTGAGGCTACCTGATGGGAGTTATACAAACAAACCTGCAGAAACCCTGCGGCTGCTCGCAAGCACGCACTTCCCGGGTTCAGAGGTAATTGATGATGACACCCCCATTACAGTCTCCAGGCCAGTGAAAAAAAGACCATCTTTATAAGACTGAAGAAGAGCAACCTCAGTTTTTAAACCCGATCGAGTAAAATAAGCGGTTAGAAGCTTTAAAAGATTCAAATCACGCGCACACGGAAGCCTTGACATAAATTATACGAATAAACGTATCACTATACTTTGGTGAGAATTAAAGTGTATTGGGTTTTCGAAAATTCATTATTCCACGAAAAACATCGAAGTTGATTTGTAAAAAAAAAACACTCGAAAAGAAGTTGAAAGTTGTCAACTTTAAGTAAGATAGATCTTACTTAAAGTTGACAACTTTCAACTGGTAGCTGGTTTACTCTACCAGGGTAGTTGAGCCTATATAAAGATACATTAGTCGGATAGTTTACCGTATCGATGTCTCGCGAGGCGAGCTTGGCGACGCTGGGCACCTCGCCCAGGTCGTCGAGCAACTCGTTGAGGCGGTCGGCGGGGTCCGCCGCGATGATGTCCTGGTATTCCACCAGCAGAGCGTGCGTGTCCACGATCTCCTGGGAAAAAAAAGTCCGAAAATGTTAAGACTGTTTATGTACATAACATAGCAAACGAACATGCAACTATACTCATACCTTACTGCCTATTTTTAAAAAGCTTTTATTTAACTACACTCGTATGTATGTATGTAGGTATGTCCTGGAATTTCCACTCACATTTCCACATTTTCTTACCCAACGGTTATCAGCACTTCACTGATTTCATAATTGCGAATCCGGTCCCGTAGAGAAATACCGAGCATGCATTCTCCATAGCGCGCTGAGCGACTATGAGCTTGCGGATCAAACAGACGGTAAAGGTCACGTCTCGGATCCGTATGTCATCGCTGGCAACACACACTGCTCGAACACATTCGTCTTCAGGCACTGAGGTAGTTTGGATGTGAAGATAATAATATGTCGTAGCTTCCCGAACGCTGCCCAGCCGATATAACGTTACCTGAACAGTAATATAAATGTGCGGACGGTGCAGCAGGGTGGCCTCGGTGTACTCGTCGACGGCGAAGTACTCCTCGAGCGTGGGCCCGCGGCAGCAGCGGCGGAACAGCTGCTTCATGCGCTCGTGGCACTCCACTATGAACGGGTTCAGGCAGCGCAAGTGGCTGGACTCCTCGCCGAACTGAATCAAAAATTCTTTTAAAGTTAGTTTCAATATATTTTTGTAACAACCCACGAACAAGGCGCAAGATGGTGTGTACTTTCATGCATATAGCACCTCCCGTTAGTGTGTATTTTCATTTTTGCTTGCATGCTTTTCTTATGTGCATAAAAAATGAAAATACACACTGACGCATGCACTACCAACACGTGTTTCGCCTAAAAAACGGAGCATCCTCAGGGTAAGGTACCACGTATTACGACGTTTAATGGCAAATTGAAGGTCTCACTTGAGCGGAGCTCTTTTACACACTTCTAGTTTGCCTCCGATTATCCGATAAATAATAGATTTTATATGTAGTTGTTTTTATATTTGATACAATTAACTATAAACACTCTTCTATTTTATTGTATAGCATAAATGTTAATCTAAAGTGCAATTGTAGCTCTGAAAGAAATTCGGAAGGGATAGTTGCGCATACGGGTGGCTAACCAATCAGCGCTTACGATCCCTTAAAAAATAGGTGGTTCTAAGTTCGACTGTATGTATTTTTACGTATGTACAGTGATAACATGGTCGTTCATAAACATATTTTATTTTATTATAATTATTTAAGAGTCTTGTGTTTTGTAGAACATATTTCAAAGGTTAAATTTAAATTTCATGAAAAATTTCTACTCCTGAGAGTAGAAAACAAGCATAATCGGCCGTCTTTCATGTTCATATGAATTAAATTGCCGGCTTGACTGAAAAATATTTCGCGAATAAACGAACCCATTCGCATTGGAGCAGCGTATGCTCTCGACCACTCTCAACTGTGGCTGTGGGTGGGACCTTTGCCCACAAACGTTTTTACTATTATTTTGTACTTTTTTGCTTTGAAGTCGGTTTTTTGATATTTCAATTACTTACGCCTTTCTTCGCAGCGGCAAAGTGCAGGATCTTAGCGACGGAGGCAAGGTTCTTTCGCTGGTCGGTGGTGAGCCCCGCGCCGTTGGGCAGGCTGATTATGTGGAAGGCGTCCGGCGCCACAATGGCCGCGTTTAGGAACTGATAGTACACTAAGTTACCGATCACCTGGAATTTATTATTAAGAAACTATACATATCATCGGGAGCAACAGACAAACGCAAAACTCATTCGTGGAAAAAGGTAATAAGAGAAAAGTTAAATGCTAAAGGATAAAGACATTAGTGTTATCAAAGGTTTGGTTGTATAACTAAAGCTCGAGTGGGAAAATTTAGTAGGTGAAAATCCCTCTCAGGCTTAGGATGTGCAGGCCCTATCATTCAAATTAGACTTCCCAATTCTTACATGAATACTTACAAAAAGTGACCCGAAAATCACCTTTGGACCCTAATGTTCCATCACACAAGCTTAATTGCAAGTTAAGTACATAATGTACAGAAATCGGACCATGTGATACATAGTGTTAAAAATGATCATACCTTTAAAATATCTTTCTCTGGTGTGTGCGGGAACTTTGATGTTAAAGCCCTATGCAATACTCGTGCCATGTATGTTATGCAAAATGGTAAAAGTTCTGTGGAATTTGTGATCTTGTCCAGAAACATGATAACCACCGTCTTCAGTTGCACTAATGCCGTCTGGAGTCTCGACTTTACTTCAGAGTAAGTAAGGGCTTCTTCTTGAGTTACATTGTATGGTAACTTTCTAAAAAAATTAAAAAACATTGTTAAAAAGTATTTATATCCGTTAGTATAGTTAATGAATTGTATAATTGTACTTACGATATTTGGCCTGTTTTCATTTCATTTTCATTCCTCCAGGCTTTATAAATTTCTACTGGACCTGTCTCAATATTCAAATCCTTATCCTTCAAAATTTTATCAACGAGGGGTCCAATTATTGTCTGAAGACTATTTAAACCAGACAATTGCCTTGAAAGACTAACAGCCATTTTTAATACCAGGGGAGTGGATGCGATGATATCAAAGGGTTTTGATACTTTACAACTTATCTCTTCCTCTAAAGTGAACCTGAACAATTTCAGTAGTAAGTATTCATCCCTCGCATATGCACCAAAGTTGTAAAGACTCAATACAACATTTTGTAGGAAAAAATTGGTTTTATTCTGTGGGATGCAGAACAGAAGCTTGGAGAGGTAAGTTGGATTTGTTTGAAGCTCATAGAATAAATGTTGGTAACCATCAAGTAATATTTTGCTCTCTTTCGTTAAAGATTTCAAACCTTTGACGGCGGTCGATATCGTTAACAGGGATTTGCTCTCGTTGTGATTGTTGAAGACTAGTTTGGTCATGGAGTTATGTTTGACCAAATTATTCAACTTCAAGCCATGCGCGGCCACTTCTTGTAAAGCTATACGGTTTTGTACTAGCAAGCCGATTTTTAGGTCCATATCATCTATCTGTTTAGAGAGTTCCTGGTTTTTCCGTATGGACTGTACCACTTCCGATTTCAATGTTTGCAATTCTATCTCCCTGTCGTAGTCTTCGGTGGCGAAGTCTAATACGGGAATGAACTTCTTAACGACTTTCAAAGGAGGATTTGGGGAGTAAAATAGGGAGGTGAATGCTTGCCGAGCTCGCCTTCCCCGCCAAAGAGCCTGGATTTTTATTATTTTCTGCTCCTGTAAATAGAATTACTTCATAAACCTATGTTTATTGTAATGGTAACACAAAAAAAACCGGCTAAGTGCGAGTCAGTCTAGCGCACCAAGGAGTTCCATACTATTATCTATAAAAACGGCAAAAAATCATGTCTGTTGTATGTTCACATAAGGGGGCCCCCCTTATGTGAACATACAACATAAAATATATATTTATATTTTTCCTATTTTTTAGTATTATGTTAAATATAGAAATACATCATCTGAGACAGACACAGATAGACAGTTGAAATTTTCGGTTCATGAGATACAGCCTGGTTACAGATCCACATATTGACTACCCCCCCCCCCTTCGTTCGTTGCTTAACGTCACGATCACATACGATCGACGCAAGCCATTGGGCTTTTGCCTATGCTAAAATAATTATTTGTCTTATCATTATTTAATAGTTGAACTAAGTACTTGTATAACACTGGTTCATGTTATGTCAATAAATGTATTATTGCTAATTAACAATACCTGAACTTTGTACCATGCCAAAGGATTAAGTTTCCTTTCCCTTTTTAGTTTAGCTTCAATAGCCTTCATTTTTATGAGCGTACCAAACTTCCTCTGAACCAAAATACGCCTCCACCACGATTGAATACGAATAATGGTCTCCAAATTAGCCCTTAAAAACATTTCTCTTTGGATTGCTTGCCTAAGTAGGTACCCTCTGCAGTACCCTTGGAATTTGGTTATACTCATTTCAAGGAGTCTCTGTTTGAATGTGGCGACATGATGTTTATTAGTTTTCTCAATTAAAACCCTCACATCCTTCTTAGTCAGATATCGAGCATGAGGAACAAATCCTTTAGGAGTTGTCCAGCTGTAAGTGTAAGATTCCACATCAATGTATATTGTGTTCCCCGCCTCCGTGTGGCATACAATCCAAGAGCATATATTATGCCCTTTTTTTTTCAAGGCCTTTACGAATGTTTGAAAATATATATCCTTACAAGATGGTTCAATAACACTCGAGTCGGTAAGGAGAGGGCTGGCCAGAGCAATCAAAAATTCTCGAACATTATTTTTTAGGATAGCCAAGTTCATTTGGACCAAGGCATCGGTGAGCTCTCTTGCTTTCATTGACTCATTATTTACTTCATCAATAGTCTGAACAATATCATCAAGCCAAAGATTCTGGGTATCTTTGCATAATAGTTTTTTCTTTAAAATCCGCAAGTACAAATGATATTCCTCTTTGTGCAGTGTAGTTGGCAACTTTAGGCAAGGGCTCTTGAGTAAGGGTATTAATGTGTCCACATCTTCTTGAGAAACTGCCTTATTTATACTGTCTATCACCTTTATTACTGTAAGCATTAACCAGGAGATTGTTGTTAAACAATGGTAGATGTATAATCTATAATTATTAATAATTTATTATTATTACTCGAGCTCACTCTCGATTTCACGAGGCTCGAGACTCAACTAATTGATAGTGTAAGATAGTGTAACTGGGGGTTAGCGGGTGTCTCGGACGGCATTTTTGTGCCACTAGTGGCAATAATTTATTTCGACAACTGAGTTGGCCACTAATCCAAGGCTTCTCAGCTGTGAGTAGACCCATGTCTATGCAGAAATGACTGTGACAGTGTTATTGCTCTGAGCTAATCCTTTACAGGTGTTACCACCAAAACAAATAGGAATTGAACCTGCTAATATATACTTACAGTCCTCATTATTGTCATCTTTCGCATTAACCATCTCAATTGTGTCACGAATATCTTCTAAAGTCAGCAAAGGACAGTCACACTGTTCTCTAAACTTGACCTCTAATGCCGTGACTAAGGCTGATAGATACCGGCGACGACAGTGGGACCTCAGCGTGTCCAGTTGGATCTGTTTACTATTAAGGGCATTCCAGACACCCTCCTCATCACCTCTTTGTACAGCCTGCGAAATAGATGCGACTGCGGTCAAATAATTCACTGATGCTGCAATTTCATTCTCATTTAGTGACCTATCAAGTTCGCATTTTTCAAGTCTCATCTCCTCCAATATTAGTGGTATCGCAAATCTGTCAATCCTGAAATTAAAATGCAACCTTGGATTGACCAATGCTGTATACAAGTCATCCACATCACCATCGTCCAAAACTCTATTAATAGCCACAATTGCAGTCTTATGACCATCATGTTCACATGCATTGCTATTTCCATCATTTATAATATTCTGAAATATTTTGTGCCAATTAGTTATGCTTTCAACGTCAATATCTTTGTTTGTTTGCATGATCTCTTGGACAACATCACAGTAGAAATCTACATTAACTATATTGTAATTCTTCACTGTAACCCAATCTTCATTAAAAATCTTGTGTAAACTATTGACATCATTATTTTTGGTTGCTGAACATAAGGATTTCCATAGAAACTTATAGTTTGTTGCTGTGATGTAGCCCTGAACCTCAACAAGGGTTAAAAGTTCATCATACTCATCTGATATATACCTATCATTGAGGGAACGATTATGGGCCACTTCAATTTTTTCTAATTTAGCAGCTTTTAAGACTTTCTTGTATTCATTAATGAGATGATTTTGTACATGCTTCAATTTTAATGATGGATTTAAAATAGCAGATGTTATAGACAGATCTGTGTCCAGAAGTGAATTAAGTTCTTGAATAGCCTGCTGTACATTTTCTTCATTATCAACAAGCTTTTTGGATAATATGCCCCCAATTTTCCGAAACATTGGCAGAGGATGCTCACACTTCTGTAAATCTTTGGTTACAGAATCCAACTGTTCATCTGTGAAAAAAAAACACAATAGTATATTTGGCCAGCATCTAGATAACAGTCCTTATGGAATATAGTGTATGTATGTGTGTTAAAGTATTGTTAGTCATTCAGCCATACAAGATAAGATACCTGTGAAAACTGCTTTTCCAAAAACATCATGAATGATGGGGGCTTTTCCTAGTTTAAAAAGATGAGAACTTAAAGCATGGAGACAGTAAATCACTCTGGGCATGTTCTTTTTATCATATATGTCTGTAGTTTCTGGTTGGAAAGTCTGTAATAATAACACAACATTCACAATTTAACATATTCATCATAGAAGCTAGCCTAGCTTTTCTTAGATATTAAAACTTACAGCAGGTAATTCTGTCCTCTTCAAAACTTGTAAAAATTTGTTAATATTGTCAGTGTGTTTAAATTGGAGTCCAACTACCTGAAATGAGAACATAGTATATTTTTAAAAATTTGGACCAAAGTGCTTGAAATTCAGCCTATCATTTGAGAGGCTTCAGATCAGATTGAGATTAATTTAATTTCATCATAAAAATAATATGTTACTTGTATACACTCAATGAATTTGAAAATTTATTTACTGCCGTTTCTCATAGTTGATGCTACAAAGGACACAGGATGAAACTCTGTAGTTACTCTTTTCAAAATTTACAATGAATTTGATAAAGGTTCATTATTATTCAACTTGAATTGAAGCTGGAGATACTTCACTCCAAGCATTTTCATCATTTAAGTAATCTTTCATTATATGATGAATAATGAAAGCTTTATTAAGGAGGTTCTGTTTTAATATAAGATTTATGTTTATTTTTTGTAAGACAAGATTTTGATATATTTTAGTCTAGAGCGAGCAATTAATGTTTATTTCCTGTATTTAAGATTTTTGTATAATTTTTTTTTCATACAGTTTCAAATCAACGCACTAATTCCTTATTAAGGTGTTTAAAATAATGTGTGATTACTACAGAAACAGACCAGCTCTCGAAGGTATAGTCTGCCATCCCATACATAGCCAATTGGAGGACTATGAAAATCTCATTCAGAGGGTACAACCCTATCAGTTGGACAAAGAATTGTTTGGATTATGATGATTATGGTCCCAAATATGATGAATCTGAATGTATCAGAATATAAATGAAATTACCTTGTAACGCCTTAGATCAATATCGTATATCTTGTTTAGAGGTAATAAGTCAGGTGAAATAAAGTGTCCCAGTTTCGCCAAATAAACACCGTTACGTAAACTTTCCTCGAAATCCACGGCATGCGGCAATTTTTCTTTTAAGCAAGCTTCCATCCAAGTTTTAGCTTCTTCCAATCTGCATAAATATTCGTATGCTACTGTTCTTTGTCGTATGACATCCATTTCTTGAGCGGTTTTACGAACTTCTGAGAAGCCTTAACACAACATTACATTGTTATTGCATAAATTCATAGTCAATTTTAATATAATAACCTGAATGTTTGATACTTACAATCATCAATCTTTCCTATCATTGTTTCTTCAGCTTCTTTACCCATGTTTATTATTTTTAGCTAGGCCTCTATTTATCTTTCAAAATTCTTTCCTATTAATTACGATATTAAATCTTACATACTCTAGGCAAGTAATAATAGTATTTCAAGTGTTTTTCTATAATTTTATATAACTAACAAAAATACTACATTACTTATCTCGTATTCTTAATTCTTTTCAAGTTTTCAAAGATTTCAAACACGTTTACCCCATATTAATTGTGTTTTCAAATCAATTCAAATTATTTCAAATCATCGGGCGGTTGGGTTGGATTGGACCACAGACAATCACAGTATATCTATTCTGTGATCACAGACAGGTATATAAAATGTACTCTGTGATCACAGATTGGTTTGGTATTGATCAAAGAGTTTATTCATAGTGTAAAGAGTCGCTTGGTATTAATAAATAGTCGGAAGTCAATACTACCCCTTTACTTTAATAAAGATACGTTGGATTAACTCTTATTTATCTAAGTACTCTGTGATTAACTCCAAAGAGTATTATGATCCACCCAATTTTAATATTATGCTATTCATAGATTTATTATTAAAGATAAATATTAACTAGTATAATAAATCTATGATGCTATTTGATCCACCCACAGAGCTTCTATCAAAAAAATTGGAGCTGCCTACCAAATTGGAGTTTTTTATGGCAAACTTTAATTTCTTTGGCTGCCTACTAATAAACTCCAATTTCTTTGGCTTTTATACAATAATAATCTATGTACATCGTAGACTATAATGTAAAATAACATCCATCAGCCTTTAAAGGTCCACTGCTGGACATAGAATTCCCACAATCGACTCCACTACTCCCGATAGTGTGCCCTCTGAATCCCGCTGTGTTCCTAAAAAATGAATCAATAAATTAATCGATATACAGTGGTAGTCATAGAATTAAAAACACTTCTTATGAATAAAGAAAGTATAACTTCAATGTACAAATGTTCGTAAAAAATATACACATTCAATATTTATTAATCATGCAATAATAAAATAAAATAAAATAAAATAAAATAGCCTTTATTCCACTACCCAAATCTTACAAAAAAAGTTAATACATACAATAATAGAGCCACTCAAATAAAAAACTCGTTAAATGCATAAAATATAAAACCTATTTTACTTTTAATTAAAAAATGATTCTTACACATGAAGGAGTTTATTTTCTGCTGATTGCTCTTGCTTGGACGCCTAATTAGAAACATTTTAAAAAAACATCCATAGCTCGTTTGTTTTTGGAAATTGGAGAATATCATTTCATTCTTGGCTTTTTCTATTATTTTGGCGTTAATTCAAAATTAAATCTGAATTTTATTTTGTTTAAAATGGGCAAAAATAAAAGTTGTGACGCGTCAACTAGGAAAATAATTGTTAATTT
>DWTT01001142.1:0-12468 GCA_018250895.1 Carterocephalus mandan
TATATATTTATTTATATTTTATATCAGTCTCTGCCACCCATATTACAGGCTCGCGTCTAATTTGAGGTCAGATGGTCGTGTGTGATAATGTCCATGATATTTATTACTATTATTTACAAGATCATCTTATACATTTGCACACTGCAAATGTATAATTCAAGTGATTGCGATTTTAATTCGCTTCCCATTGAACGTATTCCTGCCGTGCAAAACGTTTCCAATTATGCAATGAATGCAAGTAATATAATTATTTATATCGTATCATGCAATGCAACGAATACGCAAATAGGTCGGACCAGATCTGCAATTATAGATTACTTGAACATAGATATGGATATGGAATCTCCGATGACATTTAGAGTCTCGAGACAATTTCTGCATCAAGTTATGCTTATTGATTTCGAAAGTTGTTAATTCGACTAATCTATCGTGTATTCTCGTGGAATTCGTAATACATTCCATAGACAAGATTGAAATGGGAATGAAAATCAATATTTCTGAACATAGGGGCTTTATTAAATTTTAATTTTTATCGACACCATTAAACGCGTACCTATACGCCTATACTGAAATATCTGATGACGTTGAGGCTTATTGTGCAGTCCACCGAATAAAGCATGACAACATAGTATCACGCCTTCATTTCGTCTAGGGGGTAGGCAGAGGTGTGTAGTACAACCAGTTTTCACCAGCTATTTCACCACGTGGTCACCAACTATTACAGTTCCATGTAATAGGTGGTGACCCTATTGCCATACCTACTCCGGACAAAATTCCGAGCTGCAAGTTGTTGATCCCCGATCTGGGGCCTGAACCCAAGACCTCTAGGCAGTCGCGCTTGCGACCACTAGACAAATGTCGCAAATAAAGCAATTTATCAATATTTATTCTATACCATCATCACCGTCGTAGAGCGATATTCAGATGCTAATTAATCACTTCGTATCTCGTGCTTGTCCTATGAATATTATAGCGTTAACGGTGCAGCGTTTTTTTATTTAAAAGAACATTGTTTTTTATATTGTCTTTTCAAATAACTTAGCGAGTAAGTAAATATGTAATTTTAATTATGAACACACATTTTATTCGAATACTGACACTGCAGTGTGTACATAATGTTGTATGTTAATGCTGTTAAAAAGCCACGAATCAATACAATATAATAGTTAAAAATTGACCTTTGAAATTAAAAAATAAAATTTTTTTATTTTTTTATTTCAATATCAAGTTCATGTATCCTAGTATCCTATTCTATTTCTATCGATTGACAAAGAAACCCAGTATTGTGAATATTGAGTTAAATCTTAGTCAGTTATAGTATACATAGTTCATAATTAAACTTACCTACTAACTACTGGGTATGCTTTTGGCATTTCATGTTACAAAAACCCAATTATACTTTACCCGAGCCGGGGATCAAATCCAAGACTTCTAGCTAAGCAGTCACGCTTGCAATCACAAGACCAACGAGCTAGTCTAATTTATTATATCTACTATATCGGATCTCAATCTCAACTGATTAGGGACAAATTAATTTAGTAGGTATGATTGATTTAATTACGTATAATATTAAATTAAACAATGACGATAAATCTACGGTTTCTATCTATCTAATGGTTGGTTGGTTGGTAGTTGGCAATCTAATGGATAGGTATCTACGATTCGATTGTAGGTATGTGGTTTGCGATAGACTAAAGATATCAGATTGTTACATTTTTAGATTTTTATTGCAGTAATATGTTATACTTCCGTCAATTATTTTTACACAATTATTGATCTTCGAAGATGTGCATGACTTGCCGCCGTTATGACCGTGAACTACTAAAGCTATAAAAAATAATTTTCGGCAATCAATACAAATCAATACAGTGAATTATACCATTTGTTAGTGATCAATTTAAGATTTTATGATTATTAGAAACATACTTAATTGTTTTTTGGTATTCGTTGAACAGATTATTTGATTCATAAAGCACTTGGTCACTTCCCCCTCCACTGGATTCGCATCTTCCATTGCGTGTCAATGCAGCAAAAAAAATACCAAGACCAATATAAAATTTAATTAAGTATCTGAATACGTCTCAGTCTTACGTTTCAACGAGATTGTATTCGGGTTTCTAATTTAATTTTCGGTTTGCTGTAAAAATGATCGAGGAGCACTGAACAATAACAAACTTTTAACTCGTCTTGCAAAATTTGATTACAAATTAATCATTTCACCGATAACAGTTTTAATTCTCCCTTATTGTATTGGGTACAAAGAAATATTAATATATAGGATTGTATAAATATCTCATAGGTACTTTTATTTATTTATTTATATTTTTATTTAATATAGGTTTAGTAGGTACGTTTGTTCATTCTATTGTATTGTATTCTATTCTATTCATGTCGTACACAAATGTGTGTACTGATAGACGTAATTGTGTCAATATATACCAGTATGCATGTGTATTTATATCATTTAGCATAAAATGCGCTTACATTATGCAAGTCAATCCACGGACCGATTAACTTTCAACCGAACTATGCGAGCCAAGGTTTGCAAATCGCCGTCTATCTATATCACTTTATGTTGTTTTGCACAGCCATTTTATTGGTCTTTCTGTGAAACTCAAGTAGCAAAGAGGCATGGTTGATGCCTATGATTTTAATTTACTCGTGCTCAAAATTTACGTATACGGTGAACCAATAATATACTTGCATGTTTAGAGCACGTTGCAAAAGCAGGAGAGCAGGGCATATCTACAAGTAACGTTAAATTAGCTCCGTTAGTTAATTCAAATTAATAATTTGTAATAATTTAAATTGCTAATTTGGTTAGTACCTTCTGTTTTGGCATAACAATAAAGCTGGACGAAATTGTGCTTCTAAGCCAGCTTTAAATCAAGCTAGTTCAAGGACGTGCTATCAACAATTTTAGTAAAGATGGCCTGTACTAATATGTATTCAGTGGTTTGGCTAAGAATCTTTTAGAGAAGCGCCGATATTTACGTACTTTAACTGGTTTTTATGTCTCTGTCAGCTAAACAATTTTTATGTCTCTTTCATCCAATGCTTCACAATTAATTCTGTTTATTTTAGTTACATGTCTGTTAGCACAGTTTACCTCTACGAAAGGAAGGGAAGACTGCACTGACTACTATAGGATTATATCCGAAAGCTCTATCTGTAGTTAAAATATGGATGTAATGAACATATACTGAACTAAATTAACTCGTTAGTGCTGTAGACTTTTCAATGAAGTTCTGTTAGAGATTACAAATACCAATTGAAGAAATAGTCAAAGCAGCCAATGTTTATCTCGTCGCTGATCGGAATCTCAGTTTCAATGTCACCGTATATTCCTTGCTAATTGGTTTGTTGTTCATTCTTTGGAACTAGCTTTTTGAATTACGCTTAACTAGTATTGCTTACAAATCGTGATATTACGGCTGTCGATTTAATCGTTTTGTTTTGACTCGATGAATACAAAATTTTTGTCAAAGTATTATGTTGTTTTATAGCCAATATAATTTAATATGTATTGAATTGTCTATGGATTTAGAATATCTTTAATAAATAAATAGCAGCAGTAGCAGCTCTGTAACAGCTCGGATGGCAATAGCACTGCACCACCTATTTATTACATGGGACCTATGCCTACCCCATTGGAGAAATAAAGACGTGATGTAAGGTTACGATTAGGTATACATATTTTGTTAATTCAGAAATAGAAAACATACATATCGATACCATTTTTAGCTTAGATTAAATCTGTGGTTTTTAGCCTTAATTTATTTATCGTCGTCATCTATCCTAATATTATAAAGAGGAAACATTTGTTTGTAATGTTTTCACACAAAAACCGGACCGATTTCAAAAATTCGTTCTCCATTAGAAAGCTGCATCTTCACTGAGTTACATAGGCTATAAAATATTACTAGGTGTAAACTAAACTATTGTTATGTCTAATTCCACGCGAGCGAAGCTGCGGGCGTCCACTAGTTTATTATAAAAATGAGTGCTCTGACATGCAAAAGCGAGCGTTTGCTTTTACATCAGCTATCGATAATCTATTAAGTAACTAATTTAACTTGATGTTTGTTGCAGAGGTGACGCAGTTGGAGGACCCTCGGCTAGAATGGCTGAGCATTCAAGAGGCCATGCTGAGGGATTACCTCCACACTGCGCAGGAGGCTCTCGAGGTAAATACCCATTAATTACTAAGTATAAACCTACACAATAACAATTTAAGGCATCCAGTTACAAAATGGCTAGATTAATAGTTACGTTTTGATTTTGAATAGAATAAGAATTAATTTATTTTGCCACACAACAAGTAAAGAAATCAAAATTTAATAGAATTAAAGTAGAGGTTATAATAAAAGAAAGAAAACTCGCTGCATGGCAAAAAGGGACAGTACTCAGCAAAAGTTGCTGATTTTTAGCACAGCCCCAACTTGTCGAGCAGTTTGAGCAAGCGGAGAGTACTAATCAACTAAGAACAATACCTATATATATAATACTAACTGGACCAAAAATGTTTACACGTAAAGTTCAATTTAAGCAAGATAAAGATAAAAATATTACAATTAAGCGCTTATGTAATTTTTAGCCTAGTCTGGCAAGACAATATCGCCCGGCACTTGACAATCCTCTATTATAATAATATTACTTCCATTACTACGACCATAATATGCTCACACAATGACATCCTCCTATTACGCATTCCTGAATGTCACGACATGACTCCACATTTTCGATTCCGGAATAAAAAATAATTGCTGTCTACTTATTTGCCCGATTCTAGCTGTCGCTAATACAATGATAATTCATACTACACAGTGCTTGTAGAATTTGTACTGCTATTGATTTCACGGGCCAATGCATTGTATATTATGTATTTTTGGCCAATATTAGCATAATAAAACTCGTTTACCTTTTTTAACGCTGGGAAATGCAATTACGCATCCCACCTGACCTTGTATAGGGGGTATGTGGGAATCGTCGATGTCGGAATACCCACTAAAACCCAGCGGACACCTAAATTGTTCTCAGCGCTTATTATATTTATATTAAGTAGGTACGTCACGACATTGCCTTCAACAGTCTAATATCATCTAATGAAATAATTTCGTCCCGATAGTAATTAAAAAAGATTACATCGAATTAATGACTACCTATCTAAGGAGAATTACTCAAAAGCACATTAAATGCGCGATCTATGGGCTCTTCCACAAGATAACAATGGAATGCGATGACTCGATAACAGTAGATAAGAGATAAAATGCTCGCGTTTATGTTTCGATTTGAGCACGTAAGAGATACCAAATATATTTATGCGGAGATATCTCTTATTAATGACGCCTAATGTTAGAATTAGGGCTAGAAAGGAATCGTACATAGTTGAATTATATTCTAACCTAGCGGGACGTCTCTGGGTTGCAGCTAATAATTTATCAGGAATAAGGGGTACATAATAGTTTATTAATATAAAATTGCTTTTTCGTAAATATTTTTTAATTTCTTTGAATGTAATTTTTTTTGTAAGTATTGTTTTATTTAAATAGTTCATCCTTTTACGTTCTGTTTATATGTAATCATAAAAACTCATAAAATAACGTAGGATATAATATAATTTCTAGTGTTGATATCGTCCGCGTATAGTCGACTTCAAAGATTCGTCCTCCTTACTCGAGTTCCGTGTTACACATGAGAACTTTAGTGAAACATATCACATACTCAACCAGAATCCCGTTATCGAATAACATATCTGCGTGTGTTTAGCCGTGAATGCATACGTGATGATGTCTTAATAGTTATAATTCTTTTCTCAGATCGGAATGGACGATATCGCATGAAATTTTCACACACTCTGGCCGCCTTCTAATTTGATCTACATTTATATCTGCAGTCCATTTGCATCTTAGCTACTAACTACGAATGTTATCGTACTTACACGTCCGTTACTCTAACGAGAAGTATTTTCCACCTGACTATTATGTCCAACATATACAATTTGATTGTTTGTTTAAGATAAGATACCCTTATCATCGTTAAGAACAAATATGGTTAAGAATCTCATATTCACTGCTTTAAAATTGAAATAGGAATGAGATGACGTCAGGTTGTAAATAAGTATAAGAAAAAACATAAAGGAGAAAAGCTGCCAGTGCGCAAGAAAGGGTTACAGGTTACAGTACAGGACAAGCGGTATAAAATAAATTCCATCACCTTACTGGCCTTTTTTGACGTTGGAATGCGACGTGACCTGTGTCTAAACGATGGAGCATCTACCATCATTGATAACCTTCGCAGTTCGAATTGACGTCAATTGATCGATAACGCAGCCGGTGCAAGTAAACAAAAAGATATGTTAGATTGAGTGAGCAACTTCGACCCCAGGGCAGGGACTTAGGCTTGGACGAAATTGAATTTAAAAAAAAATCGGCTGCTATATCGTCGGTATCATGAGGAAACCTGCATGCATGAGATTTCTCCATAATATTCTCGAACGCGCACCAATGCGCACTTGCGCGCGTGGCCTAACCCGTTCATTATGAGCCCATGCATAACAGTAGGTCAAAGATAGGGTTGTGGTGGTGGTGGAAATTAGATTTCCCCCGAATACCCAGCTTGTGATAACTTCTGCGATTCGCAAGCTGAACTGGCCTGTCTTATTGTTTTCACTTATTTAAATTAATAATTTTTATGTAATATTAAGTAGTAGTAAGGTTTGTTATTAATGTATTTATATTTATTATCATATCTAGACCTCCCTTTAACTTCCATATTTGTCACATAATGTTTATTAATGTACTCATAAATATATCTTCAACCTACTTATCATTTATGTTTTGGTAAATTTATTTTATTGTATTACACATTTGCATTATATGTAGCACCTTGATAGCACAATTAATTTAATTTCTATCGAGTGTAGCATGTATTTTATGAAAAGTTTTATTATTAGCTTTTCATTGTTTTTATTAATAAAGTGAATTAGATTTGTACTGGTATTTTTTAAAATGATTCGTTACATTATTCTTTAAAACTCCAGAAAAACTTAACCCCTAAAATGTATGTAAAATCTTTAATCAAGTAATAGTAATATAATAGTATAATAGCGGCAAATCAGCATGATTGTTTTGTGCGTGACGTACCTATGTGGTATCGTAAGAATTGTGTTAGTTTCCAGCGGAAAAGCTTCACATACCAGCATTATTATATTCCACTTTGTCGGTTTACAGTTAGTGTTTAACCAAAGCTTGAATCATTCGCATTCAAATAGAGATTGCCTTGGTCAAGTAAAAATCGAGTGCTACGGTACATGGCCATTATGCTTTTGACACTATTTTATTGTTTGTAATACTCATTATTGTATAAATCTCCCCAGTGAACGTCGTATGCATACGTCGGGCATCTATTAGATAAAATTATGTTTTAATTTGATTTTAACATTGAAGCATACGAAAGTATTCACTATCTTAATTCATTTGTAAATTACATGCGAGCCTTAATTTATAAAAAAAAATGAAAAGATTTTTAGGGACATATTTGAATTGTCTTGAAATATTTGATTGATTGTTTGATTTGAAATAACTTGGATTGAATTGTAATAATATAACACGTAGAAGTGGGTCATAAAAACTGATATTCGCGTGTTTCGCCGGCGTGGAATTTATCATTCATTAATGATTTATTGTCGTGTGGCCACCACCAGCCGTCATTACTGCTTGGGTGCTGAGGTGTTGACCTTCATAATGTTTAAAAGTTGTTATGTTGTCGACTTGCAGGTCCTGTTTACAAATAAAATGTAAGCAGAACAGTTTCCTTCTGGTCGTTTGTTTTATGCAGAATTCAACTTTGCATTAAAATTTTAAATGTTCCGTCCATCAATCCATCAGCTTTCATGTTCTGTTCTCACATTCTTTAGATGTCCATTGCTGGATGTAAGCCTTCTCTAAAAGAGAACGCTAACTGTAGTGTCTGTAGTCACAGCTTAGTCAATGCGATTCTGGCGACCGCAATTTGTGCACATGATAGAAGTAGTGCATTTTGAGTGTCTGATTTTTTATATCTCAGCACTGCTATCCTACTAAGTATACTGGTACCACATGAAGAGAGAATAGGTTAAGATTCTACATACAAAGTTCTTTCTTTTTCCTGAAATTTCTGAAAAACTTAACTGATTTCAAGCACAGGCTGTGCTAAATATAAATAGTCATGGGTTGCCAAATAGTCTATGACAAGGACCTCTCATGTACCTTGCGCAAACACATTCACGTCCATGCCAAGAGCATTTCATATAAGTGTGCGCACACTACCACCACAACCATTTATTTCGCCCAACGTTTAACAACATCATGCATCTTATCTACCGGTAATAAGAGCGATAATGTATTAACTCTTTCATATTTAACAGGCGATGCTACTTTGTTTTTATGTATGCATGCACATACCTTCACGTATTCATGGTGTCGCGATGCTACCGTGGAACTATGTTCTAGACTTAGGACTGGAGATAACCTGGCGAATTTTTATATGCTGCCTGCATATCAAGTGGTATCCATGTTGGAATCTCGGTTTATGCAACGATCGATGCAATCGCTCGCCAAATAGAAGTTTAAAGATCCTTTAGCGCTTGTGTTCTGAAAACTAATGATGTGTTCTAGCTTTTTATGTTGAAGCGTGAAAATCCTATCTATGTTATAACTGTAAGTATCTACCTACTCTTGACATTACGCGTAGACTTTCTCTCTCTCGCTCTCGTTCTAAAATTTTATCCATTTTATCGTTTAGTCGGTTTCTCACATTCTCAAGACTTTATTTCAAGGGGTCAGTATTGTAAAATCTTTTGCTGCTTATTATCCGACAAAAAATCCATTTGTTTATAGCTATTCACTTCCCATGGGTTTAAAAATAAGTAAATATTCGCGTAGTTCTACATGTCCTAGATGGAATATATTGTAAAAGAATCGCTAATTGAAATGAAAAACATAGTAAAAGTAGAAAACTTTAACTGCAGTTAGTTACTACAGCATTTACAGTACGTTTAACTTTTCAAAGATACGAATATTGCTACTAATAGTGAAAGATCTAAAGGTTACTATACTAAGACCTCGCATAATTGATAGAAGATATTATATCAAAACTACTGTTTCTTAAATCGAATAAGACGGTTCGCTAGTGTAAAATAATCCCAACGACACAGGCCTTTGCTCTGCTCTGGGGCAGTAATTGGCCATTACTTCAGTTTTATTGGACAGGTCAGTACTCCGTGGCCGTCGTGATTACATAATGATAAACTAACTAAATTATTTCATTCGTGTTCATCATAATGATGTCATCTAAAATCGAAATAGAATTAATTGACTGCTTGCTCTCAATTGGCGAGTTTTAATCGATTTGGATTTTATTGCGATCATCTTGACATTGTTTTCAAAGAATTTGTCCGTTATACTCGTATTATTATAACTTACAATATAAATATACAAGTTTGTAACCCATTGAGTTAGCTCAGATTTTATGTTGTGTTTCTGTTGCTTAGATTTTCAACCCGCACTATTATTGAGAACTAAACGCTAATTAGTTAGATTTTCAGAACATTAAAGGTAAGATCATAATCAACCACGCAAAGTGTGAATTGCATTAGGCTCTAGGCATAGGCTTACCGGTTCAATAAACCAATTATCATTTGTGATTATTATAACAGTATTAATTTAATATTTACGCTGTATCTGTTACTATGTGAAATTGTTAACCATCAACTAACGAAGTTGTGTCCTATTATCCTAAGTTATAAAGTCCTAAGTTTGTCCGCGTGACATCGTAAGTGCTTCGACCTGCGCAGGAGTGATCACAATACAATTTAAAAAAATATATAAGGTGGTCTATATTTTCAACCACTCAATTATACTTGCTATGAAATTCCGCCATTTCCGCTCCAACGTCTGATATAAATGTAAATGATTGGCCTATGCCGTTTATTACGTGAAACACCGGTCCTTCGCAGAAGAGATTTTTCTGATATCTATTCGTAGAATCTACACACGCCATCGGATCGCAAGCACGTAACTTGTTTAGGTAAAATTTAGGAGATACTCGTATAATGATGGAATGAGTAACACAAATTCAAAATACTCATCGTTTGTGTAATATGGTGAAATGAGGTTTCTAAAAAGGCAATAACCAGGCGACCGATGCTGATAGTGTGCCTCGTTGGTCTTGTAGCAAGCGCGACGGATAAGCTAAAGGTTCTGGGTTGGACCCCGGGCAAAGTTTTATTGTGTTTTTCTAAATTAAAACTCCTTTTAGTTAGCTTGGAGTCTGGACTTGTGCCCGGTGTATGGCAATAGACTCAACACTACATGGGATATTTAAAAAAAAACAGTTTTTGCATTTACTATTAATTCTATAGCTTTTAGGTCTAATATAATAGACTCACCAACATCTTAATGAACGTGTCGTTCCTTCGAAAATTAGAAGTAACTTTCCCAATAAAAAACAGCTATCCTAATTACATATCATCACCTCAATAATTTGTAGCTGTAGGGTCAAAATATTTCTGAGAAGGCAGCACCATCTCGCGCCAGTTCCGCGAAGCGAAGCGCGTGCGCACCGTATCATATGGCGTGTAGACTGCGTTCTCCGATTACAGAAAGATCAACTGTGTCATAAATAAATAAAAAATCATTACATTGTTTATTATATGACCTATGATTTTATATAACTGTTCATCGATGTTAAAATTATGTATTATGATTAAAATTATAGGGTTTGTTACGTTGTATTGTTTGTATTATTGTACTTGATAAATAATTTATCCTGAAAAACAAACTACTAATACATGACTAATACTATCAAAGCGGTCAGTATTCACTATTCAGCGCTTTAGCACTTTTCAAATGCTTACATTAAAATGTGCAGGTAATGTAAGGTAAACTCGTGCGTACGTAAGAATATTAACTTAAAACCTTTTTGTTAAATACTAGGTTATTATTTAAAGTTACATTGATCGTTGAGGAACGTTCCATCTTAACATTCTTAATGTCACTTTAGTGATTGTTTGCGGTACAAAATTCCTATGTTTATATCTTCGATCAATAGGTTTATATAATGTCTGTGCGTATTTTGATAAACACCTTTGTGCTAATCTTATTAGACTGTTGCCGAGCAAGGTTTGAATTACACTTCCATTCATGAAATTCGATCAGCACTGTTCACTTTCGGACTTGTTTACATAATGATGTCACTGTTGTTTTAGACCTGACAATTGAGCCTATATTTATTTTTAATCTCGTCATGTACGAATATGTGAATTGTGATGTATGCAGAACGGATGATGCGTCAGGCATTTCCGCCCAGTGTTTAATGTGGAAACTAAGTTGTGTTATAAGATAAGACCCTGACATAATGTTGTCAATAGTTGAAATAGTTTTCGGATGTAATGGAAACAAAATTATTTTGAAATAGACTATTTCATCAAATATTGTCACTATTTAAGAATTCAAGACGTCACTCGTTGTTCGACGTACTCATATGTTTCCTCGAAACCTATTTTGTAAATATTCTTATAGAATCATAGGAGCCCGCAACCACACACTGTTTCTTGATGTTCGTGTTTAAGAATCATTTAAACAAAGACTATTTAATATAAACGCTGAAAGTTCGCAACGTAGGCTAGGTCGATCGTATCGTTTAATATATGAGCACTAACTTCTGGTAGTAATGACGTTTGCCTAGACTAGGTGATCTGATTGATACCACTAGATTTAATTAAACCAATACCAAAGTAACGATCGAACGTACATATGCCGTGCTCACTTGGTAGTCATTGCTGTTCAAGGATTCTTTCTTAGAATTCTATATGTTCCTGACGCATTAGTACGTACTAATTATACAGTATTTGTGTGCAACAATAGTATATTATGATATAACTCCAGTAAGCAGCATCCAAGATACGTCAGTCTGTCGTTAGCTTTCGTCAAGAGCCCTCATTGTTAATGCTGCGTTGACTTAGTACGGATCCTGCTTGAATGCAATTATTCAAAATATGGTTGTGGCAACAACTCCTAAACTCCTGATACATATTTAATTGCACACACCTTGATGTTTCGAAGAAACCATTTCAGATTTGAATACCAACTACATTTATATTGTTTTTGAATGAAATAATGAAGCGTTTATGAACGACAAAGCTGGTTTATGATTGATGTTTTAAGGCACATGTTGGTGTAAAAGGTATCTACGATTTCTTAGAATGTTGATCAACTTGATTTGTTCTAATTCTAATGATACATTTTGCATCATATGTAATTTCAAAATTATTCTCAGCCCATTTTGAATAATATGTGAGTATTTTTTTTTTATATTTTTTTTTTAATGTATATTTTATTTTTAACATTTTAAGTTTGAGTACTGAAGATTTATACCCACGGCACTGCGCAGTCTTTGACTGCACAATATTACGTTTGTAGTTCGGGA
>DWTT01001143.1:0-12467 GCA_018250895.1 Carterocephalus mandan
TTTTTTTTTTATTGTTCCGGTCGCCCCCAGATTTTTATTTTTTTCCCTCACCGCGGCCTTTCCATTTTAAAAAAAAAAAAAAGCTTTTTTTATCTTTTATTTTATTTTCGTGCATTGTCATCGGAACTAAGTTTCAGCTCGATAGCTTCAGTGGAAATGGGTGAAATATTGATTGAAAGATTCCAGGACATACATACATACATACATATATAGATACATACGAGTGAAGTTAAAAGCTTTTAAAAAGAAATTGATTGTCAGAGTTGTTTTGTTTAATTACCATGAAGTCATGGCTACCCAAGGTACGGTAACAGAATACCTTACGCAAGAAAAGGTTAATTAATATATTTTCAGTTTGGAAACTCCCTTAAATTTATAAGGATACCCACAAATGTGGGCAAACAGACCCATAACGTACACGATAAATAGTCAACGGAGAGCCGTAAATACTGCTACCGTAACACTAGTGGTGGATAAGCGGGGATCTATGGGGTTTATAAAGCAGTTGTGTGAACTATGGACTGGTGTTGCCGCAGATTTATCGCGCACCTGCGAAATGGACCTCGCAAGAGGTAAGAACTAGGAACGTGCTGAGATTCAAGGAGCTGTTTGCTGTTCTGATGAGTGTTTCGTGTTTAGTTTAGATTTAGACTGATTCAGTGTTTTTCTGTTACAATTAACGTTATTTACGTACTACTACGAAACAAAAATGGAAACCTTATAGGATTACTTCGTTTTCCATCAGTCTGTTATTTTAACTAGATATAACAAGTTCGTTTTGTTAGTGCTACAAGGTACGAGTACGGATTCATATAAAAAATATTCTTTAAAGATACACAAATCCATACAATATTGTAAGCGTGTTATATAGGTAGATTTTTTATATAACTTTTACTTCCTTTCCTTTTTTTTTGAAAGGCCAATTCATAATCTCGTGGTAAATTAAATATGTATGTTATGTATGTTATGTTTATGAATGTTACCTGGGCATTCATTTTTGCAAAATGTTTATGTGCTCTTATAATCCATAAGAAGAAAAAAAAAGTCAGTGACCCTTAGTTACATAAAATCTTGAGACCAACGAATATGCACTGAATGATTATTATAATTTGAGCCTAACTGAAAATTGCATAGTTTATGCATGTCAACCCAACGCTGGGAAACCTAGTTTTAAGTAGTAGTAGTATTACAGTAGGCAGTATTAAATTTTCTACTGGTAACACAGGCTTTTATCAAGAAATTCTCTTCCTTTTCTCAGGAGTTTTTTCTGCTTACCTTTTCACTAACATGAACCATCACTGTGTACCAGAAGGTATTGAGCTTCAAACATCAAAAGCCTTCAAAGAACGCAGTCGTTCCCAGCACCGCATAGAACACTATGGAACATTCTCGCAAAGCCTGTCATTGAACAAAGCTGTAGCCTAAGCCTTCATTTAACGCGTAATTTTTCGCGCCTGCAGCCTGAAGCACTGGGATTACGGCTGAAAGGCCTGGCGTTGCTAAATGTTTCCTAGTTCGGACCGAAACTGTGCTTATAAAAAGCATTAACTTACTTACACATTTTCCAGTTTCATTACCGATAGTATTATATTGTTGATGCTGATAAAATGTCGAGTTGTTTTCGGATATGAAGTATAGAAGTATTTTCATTTAAAATTACTTAATACTAGCTTTGCTCGCGTGGAATTAGACAACAATAGTTTCGTTTACACCTAGTAATTTTAAATAGCCTATGTCAATCAGTGAAGATGCAGCTTTCTAATGGTGAAAGAATTTTTGAAATCGGTCCAGTAGTTTTTGTGTGAAAACATTACAAACAAATCTTTTCTCTTTATAATATTAGTATAGATTGAAGCGTTAATAAATCGTTCGCAATCGACCAAGTTACGCAACGTCGGGTGCAATTGGTCCGTTTTAAAAATCATGGGTGTTTCCATGTATCGGATGGCACGATGTTAATCTCAGTAGCTTTAGCAAAATAATCGTTAAGCCTTGTCGAATACCTTCGGTATGCTTGAAATTCGACACTATGTTGGTCACGAACGCTTTGGAGCAGCGTGGTCTCATGCTTAAGGCATCAGCTGTGCCCGAGGTTATTTGATCACTAGAGTTTTTAACTCACGAATTAACTTATTATTAAATTACATAAATTTCTAGAAGCGTCCACAGAATCGATCAGGAAATTAATCTTATAGCAGTCACTCATTTTATTGCCAAACGAGATCTGTGCACCATCTATCAGTAACAGGGTCATCTGACACAGGCGTATGCTTATGCTTCCTAATTGGCTCAATGCAACAAAATTTGTAAACATCCAGATTACAATAAAGATTTTATGATGTGTTATTTTTATTTTTGATCAGTGGACAACGATCAGTAAACAATCAGTAGGTACTCAGCGAACACGAAACTAACGCACAACCGCCGTAGAATGACTGCAGCGGCGACCTCTTAAACATCGCTTAACACATGAACTTTGCTTTTAGCGTTTTTTGCGACCTCAAAATTGTTCCAAAGCGAGTTTCAGTTAAGTTAGGCGTATTTTGTTGTGGTTTATCCGGCGGCCTGACGGGAAATAAAAGTCAGGGACGGATAAAAAGTACGCAAAGTTTATGGTTTGGAGTTGGACAGAATATTCTCTCTCGCAAGAGAAATTTCGAAGTTTGCCAGAGTTGTTTTGTCAATTTCAAATTAATCAGTTAAAATCTGTCTTTTAGCCTGTTGGGATGCCATGTTGCATTTATTTTTAAACCGAGCATAGCTGTTGTTGATCCAACAGGCCAGTACAGTGTCTGCTCTGGACAGACAATGAAAAAAAAGAAAAAATTACAACATTAGAAAAAGAACATGAAGAAGAAACACTCATTTGCTTTTATTAAATAGTTCATTCAACACAAAAAAGCATTAGATAGGTTATGATATTATTTAACAATTATTAGGTCTTTTTTGTCATTTGTTAGTCACTGATTATTTGATGATGTCATCGATAGATGAAGTTCAAAGTATATCAGCGAGTAATGTATATCCTTAGAATACAGAACCAACATATTGTATATTGTTTAGAAAAGTAACAAGGGTCTCGCTGCAGAAGCATCTAACAGGTACTGGTAACTTTACTTTTAGCTACTTTTGCTGTTTCGAAATTGTTCCTAAGTTAGTTTTAGTTATTCTCGCTGAGCTTCGTAGTTTGTCGAATAGTTGGTGCTTTTGGATTATACGAGTAAATAAAAAAAACTTATATGCTAAAAGAAATAAAATTTGTCAAGACTTTATTCTTGTTTACATTCGATTCAACAGTTTTTAATATCTAAATATTCTTCGACTTTCGCGCTCGAAAAACATAACCCTCCTTCTGGCGCAGTCGGGTAAAAAGAAATAAAACTGAATCTGAATTTGTATGGTTTTGAAATTCTTTTATGATCATCATACGCTGAGCATTAATATCTATATATTATAAAATAACAATAATTTGTAATTTTTTTGTGAAGTTCCGATCACAAAACATGATGTTTTGTTTCCGATGTTTTCGTAGGGAATGTTCTCAACTTAAAATGAATTATCAATTACGCGATTGGTATCAAAAAATCTTAGCTTAACTAAAACTTTCTCAGCGCTATTTACGCCTTTGAATCCGTAGTATTTCGGTCGGGTTTATTAGCGAGATAGCGGAAAATAAAAAGTTGGGGACAGATAAAAAATACGTAAAGTTTATGCTTAGGCTTAGTAGCGTGGGCTGTAGACGTTAACTTTTTTACCGCAGGATATAGCGGCAAAAGGTACGGCGTATGAGTACGGCGTACGGTGTACGGCGTACCTATTATCTTTTTTTTTATGGATCGTTTTTGTTTGTTGCCGCTCGAGAATAACAATAATTATAACAGGAATATGAGATATTCTCCTACTCCAAACTAATACTAATATTATAAAGAGGAAACATGTGTTTGTAATGTTTTGACAAAAAAACTACTGGACCGATTAAAAAAAATATTTCATCATTAGAAAGCTGCATCTTCACTGAATGACATAGGCTATATAATATTACTAGGTGTAAACAAAACTATTGTCTATGTCCGTAAGCGAAGCTGCGGGCGTGTCCACTAGTACAAAATAATACATAAAGAATTACAAGTAATACATAAAGCAGCATTTAGTATCAACGTAGCATTCCGATCAGTTCAAAGAACTCGAAACTATTTTCAAAATGTTTTGCTGAAAGGAACGCCGAACATGATAATTCTATCTCACTTGTGAGTTTTTTTAGTCTTCAAGAAGAACTTGCCTTTAGCCTATTTGTTCCGTTATTATTTATCTGTCAAGACAAGCCTGTCATGTATAAAACATCTGTGTGCAGTGGAAATACGAATTAGTATTTTTTTTAGGCTTGCAGTACGAACTATTCGCCTACGCTCATAGTGCCTGTGACCGACCTTAAACTAGATTCAAAAGTGTCTAGCTCAAAGCCGGTGAAACGTTGCCACTCCTAAGGACCAAGGTTTCATAGAAAAAGTAGGTATCCATACAGCTTTAATTGAATCTTAACTGAACCTTATCACTTTTCTGTAAAATTAATTCGCCTAGGTTTTTCGGGTTGGTTGGCTCATTTCCAATGTGAAAATTATTCGCTTGATCAGTTTTATTATTTTGCCAGGCCGTCAGCCTATTTCAGGCTATGAGATAAAAAGAAGCGGTTATTTTAGTTCGGAAAATAAGTGCCTAAACATGTGCCCACTAACTTTACTCCCACCTTTAGTGGGAGATACTTTGATGCCCTGATTGTTCCAATTTGTTCCGATTTTCTATTTCTCTATTTGCGGAATTGTAACGAAAATCGGCAGAGGCAGGACGTGGTAATCCAACGCCTAATGAGGCCGGCAATAAACACCCGATATTCCGACAACGTTTTTAAGAACCGGTTTTTGGAACCGATAAATCAACAGTTACATACAGTTAAGTTACAGTTTTTCATAATCTACGTCATAATTACAGACCATTGGTATAAATATTAGCATGCGAGGAGGTGTGCGGTAACATAATCAAACTCGATGATATCTGACTTACAACTGTTTTATTTAATTCTTTAGTTTACTTAACCTAATACACACACATTCATACGTACACACAACTACATTTAGCTAACTCCTTTACACCTTACAAGCACAAAATTATGTGTTGATTGGCAGACCCCAAGCGCATGCTGCAAGATATTTCCTTCACATAAGTGTTTAATAACGATACTTATTGAGTTATACTTTTGAGTAACAGGTAAATCGAAGCCATTTCTCATAATTAAAACCACTATTATCTATTAAAATGTACTTAACAAACATTTAAAAAAATAGATTTTTTAAGTTAGCTGACGTTTGTGGCCGGGTCTTCAACAGAGGCTAGCCCAAGTTAGAAAGAACCAGTCTGCAAACTTCCTACTCCAGGCGCTAACAAGAAAACTATTAGCAATTATCAGATGTCGGCGTTTCAATCAATTTACAACTTGAAAACAACGCGCTTCAACAAACACCACAGAAACTCAAAACGCCGTCCACATAACCCTACGTGCACAAAAAATAGAGCTCCTTCTGCCTTGACTATTCACACTATTCAGCATGGAAGGTGGTAGCCCTGGTGGTTAGAGTAGTGACAGGTCTGCAATTTTCGCCCTTGTCATGTTCATTATCAGTGGCTTGCTAGAGCGTTTTTTGTGTGCCCATGTTTCGGGGCGAGAGCTAGAGGTGATTAGTACGAGCCAGTTGTACTCGTTAGTGACGTCATAGGGCATTGCTGTGTTTTTATTATGCCCACACTCGGCGCTGCAAATTGGTACCAGCATTTGGTTAATTGTAGCTTGGTCTATAAATGAAATTAGTAGCTTATGTGTGTGTCTGTGATGGCTCTGGTGACGCATCCATAGGAGACAGTGTTTACTTATTATCAAGGTGGTCCGTTCGCCTGTTTGCCAGCTAAAAAATGATAGTACAGTGACACATTGATTAAATAAACTTCAAGATAATTTCAAAAGAAGAAATTCAACTACAACTACAATCTATTGCTATTATAAAGCTACTAAAGTAACTTTACTTTATAAGGTACTAGTGAACGCCCGCAGCTTCGCTCGCGTGGAATTAGACATAATATTATATGTCTAATTCTTCTTAACGCGTTAACTTTCATAATAATAACAAAGTGCACCTAGTACCTACTGGTAGATAATTTGATTATTGAGGTATTTGCTGTGCCTACTCTAATACATGACAACACCACTCAAGCCCCTATACACTCGTCACCACACTCCACTCAGTTGTCAGATCGGGCCTGATTGGGCTGTCATGAGGAAAATCGAACCGATTACCCCTGATGGATGAGCGATGGAATTTCGGGGTGCAAGAGGGTTGTAAAAGGTTAGTACATCGATTTCCCTTAGCAGATTAGCCGTCGGAGACAAATCTAATTCTTAACCCTTTTATATCTGTGGAGAAATGCAATTGGATGGATTTGTGCAATGAATGCATGTATATATACTCGTATAATAGTAAAATAGTCAAAACGGATAATAAAAAATGATCGTATTTTTAACAGACAACTGTATATATTTTTTTAAACTATTAATCTACCTATATCATCGATTTTAATCGTGATTGATTTTATGTGATTGAGTTGAGTTATTACTTGATTGAGGTGATTTGATCTAGATTTTGACTAGTGGTAATTTTAGGTGTAGCTTACCGTAGAAAAAGCCTTAAATTTTTGTAATTTAAAATGTCTTAACTGTAGGGTTTAACGCGGGCAGAGCCGGGTATAAAGCTAGTACCAAATAATTATACGAGAAATGTATCTACTCTCTTTAGTTATACTTAGGTTCTAACCACCCACCGCTCCACATCAAAAACAGGATTATCAGGAAACAAGGTTAGGTTCGATAATGTGGATCGCAATTTTGTAGATCGCTGTACCTACGCGTGCCTACGCCGTGCTAAATTGGAAGACGTTTGGGTTGACAGTTTTTCACGGCTTACGAGAAATGCGTGTAGAATTCAATCTACTGCCGGATATGAGCGGTGAAGGGGAGGCGCGGGCATATTGACACTGTACTGATACTCGCCAGATTTCTATGGGTGCGAAGTGGCAAAAGAGCATGCACAATTTTCTTATTTCGGCTTGGGATATTTTTAGATACTTCTCAAGTGACTGAGCGTTGCGGTGTGTCAAAGTTTAATCTAAATGAAATTTACTGTATGTAAGTATGTGTTTTTTTGCTATGGTGTACAATACAATTTTTGTATTGTATTGTATTGTATGTTGACCACCGCAACCCGTTTTAATGTAGTCTCTTCTCGAAATTGAAGGGGTTAGGCGATAGTCCAGCACGCTGGCCGAGTGCGGATTGGCAGACTTATAAGACTTACAAGACATACTAGAATTACTAGAGACTTATAATTTCGAGAATATTATAGAGAACTCTCAGTCATGTAAGTTTCCTCACGATGTTTTCCCCGTAACAGCAGGTGCAATTTTTTTTAAATCCCACATAACTTACAAAGCCGTTGCGCGTTGGTTCGTGCCGGTTGGCCATCGAGTGAGAGGCGAGTAATGATTGCACCTCAGCATAAGCTGCAGCGATAAGCCACAAAGCTGAGTATCAAGCTGTATTGATAGTTAATAAGCTATCGTATATTTATTTATTTATTTATTTATTTATTAACAACTTTTTTGTTACCATAGGAGACCCGTGCCCAACAGTGGTAAAGAAAGGGTTGTGGTGTAAATGAATTCGAGTTTGAACAGATACCATCCCATTACTAAATGCTAGAGAATAACACTAGAAATCACCGAAAAAAAAGGGCTACGCTGAAAACCAGCAGCCGCGGTTCTCTCAGTACCACGGCACAGGCTGAGAGTAGTCCTATTTTGTCTCTGTCCTTTTTTAATTTATATGTGTGGCTTATTTTTGTTTGTTGTTTATTTATTTATTTGTCTACATTGAAACAAAATAAATATTGTATTTCTTTCTAAATTAAAACGGTTGCTCGACAAAATTAAATCTACAAACTACAGCTTGAATGAAAACATTACCATCCCTTGAGTCGTTCTGTCGGGTAAAAAGTGAAGCCGAGCCGAGCGATTTAGATGTTTATTCAATGATCTTAAAAATATCTCCAGGAACAAGGAGAGGTATGGCTACGAGTGTATTTCTGCTGGTGATTCACCAGTAAGTAGATTTAACGGCAATTTGGCATTTGAAGGAGGTTTCCGTTATTATCTGCCACTTTGCCGTTCGAGAGAAGGCCGGTACCGCTCGGCATAACGGCTTGCTTATATCGGAACGGTTTACCGGCCCGGTACCAAAAGTAGTCGAGCTTTGTAAAATGCCGTCTGTAATAAATATTATTTTTGTATTTCAAACGAACTATGAAATAAAACCTAAATTTTTATCAAAAAATTTGTCAAAACTTTACGCTTCAAGGTCTCTGCCGACTACACCGTACCATACTATAACCGTGCTAGAAACGTGTCGGGAAAAAAAATATTCTTTGAATTGAAAATTATGAGACTATGCCCAATAGACCGTTCTGTTACCGACCAGCAATGTCACTTGCACGGAGCGACAACACTAATCGGCGAGCATATTTTGCCGGTGCTGACACGCTGTGCATGACACGTGACGTTGCCAAACCGCTGCTTGCAGACGGCGAGTACATGCGTATATGCCGATGTTGCATAAGGGCGTCATACACATTACAGACGGGCAATATAAGGGTTGCATTCGGGCATCATACGCGATGTATATGGCCACACCGCCGTCGCTCCGTTTCAGTGGGCATAGTAGAGTTGCTTTTCGTGTCTGATACGTTCCTAGCACGGGCATGGTATGGTATGGTGTAGTGTGTACAGACCTTAAGTTAGATCTAGGTCAACTGTTAGCCAGATTAAATCCATAAACAATGTTCTTGATTAAGTGATTAGTGTGTTCGACAGCTGGTACTAGCATAGTACCAGCGGACGAGACTCTTTCAATTTAGGAATATATACCTAATTGTAACGGGACTCAGAGAAGTGCAGTCGAGTTTGTGCATTTGTGTTTGTGCGAGCACTCATGTCTTAATATATCCTGTGCGCTTGACTGCATCATCATCATCATCATGTCCTAATTGTAAAACAGTTTATGCTGGTATTAAAAAAACATTTTTAAATCTTATTTTTAGAGAATTTACTTTAGAAATAAATTTCAATAATTATGTGTCAGGGTAAATTTTGGGCCGGTTTTAAAACCGGATCAGGTTACCTGATGTTTGCGGACATCTCTACGAGGGCCGTGGCCACGTGCTAAAACGTAGCGGATCTAGTCTGGTACACGTCTGCACCAGAAATTCGATTTATCACGCCATGTTAGAAAATTGCCGTGGAATCGGCCGCAAAGGCCGAAAATCACAATTTACTTATGATTAATTTGTTGCAATGTTTCTATACCTTGACGTGACTGATAAGTTTTGAGTCTAGTGTTAAGTAATATGAGCAATCGAATTACCAATAACCCTGTATAAATTTAGTTCGCAATTCATCATCGTCCGAACTATGCAACAAAACGAGCATACGTTGTGATTTTTTTCCTTTTTTTTGCATGTAACGTTGTAGTGAAGAGTAAAATAAATTTTATTTGAAAATGAAATGATCATTTTCATTTCAATCGCAGTAAAATCACTGTGAATAAGATGAAAACTCGTTCAACAATAGTTAAAATATGTCACGAGCGCTGATTTTAGTAACTCATTAAATATGCATATGTACTGTATTTATATATTACTTACCTACAACGACGCGAATATTCTAGGTATTCGTAACCAATGAAAAGCTGATTTGATCCGGGATTCAATAAAATAAGTACGTTATTATCACAAAACTATTTTAATTAGCATTTAGGGTGCTATTATGCAACGAAATCTCTCTAGTTTGAACCTTAATCCCTTAATCATACGGCTTCAACGTATGTATTTTAGGTCGATCATCGCACAAGGCAACACATTTAGAGTTTTCGTCCCACAAAATTGAACCTTCTTTCAGTGTGACAAGGGCTATCTAACTCTGCGAGGGTAGCAATACATCAAGTGATCCCCACTAAGCATAACAATTGAAACTTTGAACAAACATTGGCACCCGATTGTCTGCGCGACATACATATTAATTTCGGGTTCATTTCAATATCAACAAGTCGAAAACCTGAATAGATTCGCTTATACAGGCACACGTACGCTTCACGTTTGAAAGGCCCAAGTCAAAGGATTAATGCTATAATTTAAAAGTATTTTATACACAGTTTTTTTATATACATTTTGGCTTACCTCCGCACTTACGTTCCGTTCAAGGAAACATAAATGCAATGCATTTCGCATTTACAAAATCTGACATAAGAATCATCTCTGTCCCGCTCATTTCTTATTTATTAAAAACATGAATAGACTAACAAATGGCCATGCAGCTTCAACTATTTTACTCTTTTACACTATTTTCCTTTTTGAATTGCGTTCCTCTCGAACATCTTGGAAGACAGTCAAAAACGATTGGCCAGTTACGGTTTAGTTACAAATTGTTTTAAACCTAAAGAAATATACTTAATCACTAGCTGACCCCGCAAACGTTGTTCTGCCAATGAAATGTCAAAGTGACGCTACGCTTCACGTCAATGAACGACTGTTAAAAATAAAAATAATAAAATAGTGTTTTAAAAACATTTTCCAGTGGACCAAATTGTGAATCTAAACCATTCTCAAATCCCCTTGAACACACACAAAAAATTTCATCAACATCTATCCAGCCGTTTAGGAGGAGTTTATTGTCATACACACGTACACAAGAATATGAATAAACCATTCTCGAATCCCCTTGAACACACACAAAAAGTTTCATCAACATCTAGTTAGCTGTTTAGGAGGAGTTCACTGTCATACACACGTACACAAGTAATATATATATTAAGGTAATCGCTTCAGCTTATCCATTCTGCTATCGCGCATGCCTGGCATCCGCGTCGGCAGGTAGGCGTGTGTCTCATGGAGGGAACTCCAGATAATTTTATGCATGAAACTCGCTCGCGATGTATTTATATCTGGGTTAAAGAAGGAGTGGCGTCGCATCGCAAACTTTGTCTTCGCACTCGCGCTTTGTTGAACACAACTTAAATACATATTGCCGTTTCAAAGTTTCTTTGTACCTACTGTTATATGTATTTAGTAATTGTTTCTTTAACGTGATAAACGTATATCTTAAAACCCTAAGATACTTTATACCCTAATATACGTTTTTGATGATGATGATGAAACAGGTATAAGACATTAAATAAAAACGTTTTCTATTTTATCCTAGATAAAATCAATTATCTTATAAGAAATTAAAGGTCTAAATCTAAAAAAATCTAGGTACATACGACTACAGGCTGAGCAAGACCGACTGTCTTTATGCTCTCCACAGACAGGTTTTAAATATCTTTTGCACTCTACTGCCAGCGTCTTTTTTCTTAGTTTTCGTGGATAGAAGGCAGAGTATTTCCTTCTTTTTACAGCAGCTATGAAGCTCTTCATCTTCATCTTGAGTTCACGGCAAGAGAATCCACCATCAAAGTTTCTGATTCTTCCTCCAAACACTCTTCAAAGTCCTGCAACGCTCTAGAATTTATCGTGCAGTAGGTTTTAGCAGTGTAGTAAACATGTATGTAACAAATATATCACTGGTACAATACAAGGGTACAGATGATTGCGTTTAGGTCGTTGGGTCACAAGGAAACCTGCATGCCTGAGAGTTCATCATAATGTTCTGGAAGGCATGTGAAGTCTGCCAATCCGCACTTATCCAGCGACTAAGGCCTAACACCTCCCATTACGAGAGGAGACCCTAGTTCAACAGTGGGACAGGGGGTTGTGGTTGTGGTTTGGTTTATCCAGGTTATTCCAGGCTTTGAATACCCGTTTGTTTATATTCTAGGTTAAGCTGTTTCAACAACGGCTCGAGCCGAGATCAAACACGGACATGCAAATGGGTGACTCTGGATTTGCATGCACACATTAGCAGATGGACTGGTTCCGACCGTGCGAGCTCGCTACCGGTGTTGCTCCACTAATTTGAATTTAGGTTACGTGGCAACGTCAGCAGGCTTGTAGGAAATCGAAAATTTTCAATTTCTCTGATTCATAAGCAAAATGTTGGGGGACATCAGCGGCGCCCTTATTTTCTGGAGAACATTTAAGCAAATGTGTTTAGATTTAGTAGTTGTAAATCTCACTACCTCGTTGTTTTGTCAGTCAGTATCATTAAGCAAAGACCATCGTACTAAAGTTTAAGTAAATTGGAAGTAAATTGGAAATTGGGAGGTTAGTGGCCAAACCAATGTCGAATGTTCTAGAGCCACCCGAAGGTTAAGAGGATATCACAAGCGAACAAGTCGACACTTTTTCCATACAAACGTAGTCCCCTGTTTCCTCCTAGGA
>DWTT01001144.1:0-12461 GCA_018250895.1 Carterocephalus mandan
GCCAGGTCTGCAGTTCCGTGTTGGGGTATAATAGGAGAGGCGTTGGACAAGTTTTCAGCTTGCCTCAAATACCTACCTACCGAAAAAATGGTGCCAGCTCTCCTACTATGACTCACTTAAGGCTACACTTTCTGAAAATAAAATTATAGAATTTTTTCACAGAGAAAATAAACATTTATATTGTATTTATCTGACCTTTTAGTGACTTGGTTTACAAATGAAGGTACTATTTTTTATGAATGGACAGTGATTGATACAGGACTTATCAAATTCTTTAGATGCTACTCGACAATAGATGGCTCTGCTCAACTACTCTGCTAGGTCATTCAAAGAGGCTTTAGTTAAAGATACTCGCGCGACGTCAACTAGCAATCTAGCTGACTTGTTGAAAATGCTACTTATCAACAGATGGCGCTACATGAACATATATTAAAATATTATCATATTAATTATCAACATATACGTTATTCTTGTACAATTGAAAACTTGATAAAATGTAATTTCGATTATGACTCTAAAATCCTGAAATTCTTTCGATATATTATTATGATGCAGATATTGAGCTAGGTACATCAATAGGCATGTAAGGGGTTCATACATTTTATACGTCCATTGGGCTTAGGGCAATTATAGATAATGTTTTTTCAACTTTATTATGGATACAATTACATTAAAAATTCGATAAACCAACCAACCAGAACAATTTCCATATTGTAGCACGAGCAGAGTACCAGGAATGTATAAGGAGTGCGGAGATTAATGACTAGTGCAGGCCGGCCGTCAAGCGCGGGCGTGTTTGACAAGCACAGGTGCGCTATTTTCATAATTAGCCCGACCGTGCGCCCTTTCAGCTTTCAGGTAACTTGGGATTGGTTCCTTATCTTGAGGTCTAGAGTTCTAAGTAATAATGAGTCACTGTGTTTAATCATTATTGCTTTTAGGAGACATAACTATCCTGCCTTTTCCACTGCAACTAAACATAGGCTGCCCTAAGCTCCGACTGCTTCTGTGTTCTCTAAATCCAACGATTTCACCTCCTGTAATAGTGAAGGAAAAACTATATATAGTGGGGCTAACATATAGGGCAAACTAACACTTTGAAATATTTACTAAAGTAGGGAAGTAGCTACATTAAAAAAACGGTAGGTACAAACTTTTCTTAATTACTAGGTATATATGTATAGGTGGTACATAACAGGCACCATTATAAGATTTTTCCGACATAGAAAAGATGAGAATAGAAATGTGTACTTAGATAGAAAAAAAAACAGTAATTTAATTTAAATAAAAGAAATTAAAGGTCATCTTGGCGGAATCGCTGGACAACCTCAACACCATACTAGGAACCTGAACAGCGTCTCGCAACGAGTTTACTAAGGTCATGTCCAATGTAAGTACAATACAATACAAATACTCTTTATTGTACACCACAATAAAACAATAAAAGATATACAATAAAAATAAACGATGACCAGTGGTGGCCAAAAGGCGGCCTTATCGCTACAGTAGCGATTTCTTCCAGACAACCTTTGGGTAGAGAAGATAGTAAGTTATTAACCTACATTGTCAAAACTATTCCGGTTGCTGTTGACGACGCTGCTCTCGAAGTTGATGACGAGTATGTTTACCTGAGGTAAGTGGTTCAGTTGGGTAATTCCAACTTCGAGAAAGAGGTCACTCGAAGAGTCCAGCTCGGCTGGGCAGCGTTCGGGAAGTTACGACACATCTTCACATCGAAAATACCTCAGTGCCTGAAGACGAGTGTTAGAGCAGTGTGTGTTGCCAGTGATGACATCAATGACAGTGATCCGAGACGTAGTCCTTTATCGACAGTCTTATTTGCAAGTCCATATAGTTGGTCAGCGCGCTATGGAGAGAGCTACCTATGCTCGGTATTTCTTTACGGCACTGGATTCGCATTAATGAAATCCGTAGACGAACAAATGTTACCGACATAGCTCGAAGTAGGTTTTAGTTTGGTTTTATTCTAAGAACAAGCAAAGATTTTCAGAGTACTTCAACGTAGCAGTTCTTTTCAATGCATATGTTAGATCTTTATTAGAATATGGGTCTATTGTTTGGAACCCTCAATACAAGATACAAGAAGCTAAACTTGAAAAAATATTCAAACTTTATACCTAATAAGTATTAGAAATCAGAAATACAGATATAAATCAGTACCTACTACTACAACCCTTTCAAAGAGACGAGCTGAGAGAGACTAAATTTTCTTATATAAGATTCTGAATGGATATGTGGATTCTCCTTTTCTCCTTCAACTTCTCAATTTTAGATATTGTGTTTCCCAAATACTAATAAAAAAAATAAAAAAAACTGAAGTGGCAATGGGCAGGCCACGTCGCTCGATGGATTGATAACAGTTGGGTAAGAAAAATCCTCGAGTGGAGACCGCACCTCGGAAAACGAAGTATTGGCCGCCCTCCGACGAGGTGGGCTGACTACCTGAAGAAGGTCAGCAGGAAACCGTTGGATTCAGCGGGCGCAGGATCGGGAGGGGTAGCATCAATTAATAGGAGGAATAGGCCTCCTATTTCCGGCAGTGGACCCCAAAGGGCTGGTGGATGGATGGATGAAAATTACTTATTCTCGTGTCGAAAGCCGAGACACACAGTTATAAGGTTTCTAAACTTAACGAATTAAGTAAGAAGTAATTATGTACCTACCTACGTCGGTCCGTACGTTTTCTAAGATTCGTAACATAACAAATCATAACGTCACATTCGTAATGATTTAATATATGATTAAGATTTGGACCGTTAAGCCCCATGAGTTTCCCCGTTGCTTAAGGCAGGCAAGGCTTAAGCCTTGCACAACGCTATCTCATAGTTCCAGTAAGTCGGTTCACTTAGTAAACCAGGTGGCTAATTTATCTAAGCAGGACTACTGGAATTACTGCTGGCAACGATAAGCTGACGTAGGACCTACTCAAGGATTCATATATTCTAAGGTAACGTAGTGGCATACCAACTATTATCATTTTCTTGACCACAGAACAAAGTATAATTTAGAAGTGGAATTGAGATCGTCATTTTATTTAGTTTTAAATTCAATTTGATCCCAGAATACCTGTAGTCATACCTGTAGCCACAGGGTGGCACTAATCTGATTCTCAATAATCTGAATCTGATTCTGGGATTCTGAGGTGTCTAAAAGGGGCCCATCTGAAGTTGCGGCCTACAACAGGCTTGGTTTGCGACCTTTGAAACGTTTCATAGATAAAAAAGAGTTCGTATGTTGTGTTTATCTAATGTATATAATACTTTTAGATGTAGCTGTTATAAAAATGATTACGCGATCGGCATTCCCTGTTAAACCCACGTAAAATTCATCATCCAAACAATTAAGGAAGTATGTTGTTTTATCGCGATATTAGACCTAATAAACACGGGGCGTCCGTCGATTACCAGCGAGTGTACCGAACGTAACGACGAAAGAAAATGTTACAATATAAAATAAAATTGGTTCACAGCTACACGTCGTCATGATACATTCGATTTGTAGAGTTTGTCGTTTTGATCTGTCGTGAACGATTGTCTGGTGGCAGCGTATACCGGTGGTTTAGACCAAAATATGTAATTACCCACTCCTGGTGCTATCGCAATATAAAAGTAAATGTTGGAGGCCTTCGGTCAGCCTAAGTCTTCCGAAAATCGGGTTGGCCACTAACCACTCAGCTAATCCAAGTTTATAACAAGTGTATTACAAGTTTATAACCATTTAAGAAATAAATAAGGAGTGGCGACGATTGAGGGAGGCCTATGTCCAGCAGTGGACCCTTAAAAGCTGATGGATGGATGGATAAGAAATAAATTATTATCAGTCGAATAACAATTACCTGCGGATTCTTAATCTTACCATGTAATTTTTTTTTATTAAGAACGCGAGTAACCTGGTAGAAAACGCTCTAGGCCTTTCAGCTGTGAGAAGCTATCAGGTTCTCTGTAATAGGACGCTAATAGGTGCTGCCAACTAGCACTATTGTGTGAAATAAATTGAAAAAAAAAACATGTAGGTTGCATAAAGGTTAACAATACTGTCGTTAAATCCTTTGATATTATAATCAAATTTTCGTACCAGAAATACTAAAGACATGTCTGCATGTTACATACCTAATATTCGTGATTGTAACTATTAATCATTTAAGCAACCCTACGTTTTGTTCCTTATAGTTTCTCGCTTAAGCACTCCTTGACACGGCGAGGTGCTTTAGCCCTGCATCTGTGCCAAAACTAACGACCTGTGATGGATTAAAAAAAATTACAACCCGGCCCCTATTCTGGAGATAACACGATTCTATATCATAGCGTAACTACGTAACTAGCGAGATTGTGCGATATTATCGGTTTGAATTTTGATGTAGTAATTTCAGTATTTTTCATTGCATTTGTAAATTGAAGGAATATTTTAGGGAATATTTTTTATATGTAAAGAAAATTTTGCTTATAAATTGATACAAAATATCTAAGCATTATAGTATTGTATGTAGCTTATACTAAGTAGTTATACGTACCCATATCTTCAGTTAGTATTATAATCAATCTATAAAAATATTAGTACTCAGGTATTTTGTATCACTACGACTTTGCATTTTTTTTTCTGCTATAAGATAACGATTTAGTAGCAAAGTTTCTTAAATAAGTACCTACTAATGAGTCTCCGAGTAAATTGGCAAGGAGAAGATGATCGATTACAACACTATCGCACGACATTTATTATCACCCAAGTTTATCGCAGGAATCCAAAAATACTCGTAAGCTCCAGCCCATGATATTGTGTAACTGAACGTGGCATTGTAAGGAGCACAGAGCCCTGCACAGGAAGGGTCCCGTCAAAAATTACTATTATACCCGGACACATAATTAATGAACTGCTTGTTCAAATACTTTTAAAACTATTATTCATGCCGTTTACGTTTGAAATGTTCCGACTATCCCAATGAAAGCTCCTTTGGAATATTAATTAAAAATGATACCTTAAAATTTTTGATGCAAGGCGTAACGAATTTTTAAGCACATTTTTTGTTGAATTCCGCCCTAAAAATAATTTTACATACATCTGATCCAAACCATGTGTTAAATCATATGTAAGTTTGTTACTCAATGGCAGAAAAATATCAAATAAATTTATTTGGGTTAATAAAGATTTTGAATACCTAATAATCCTGTAATAACAACAGGCAATATGTAATAAATATATAGGCTCACCCCTATTAGATAGGTACATGGTACGTGTAAGGTAAATGGTGAAAAGTGGGTAGACATTGTACTACTTACCTCTGCCCACATCTTGGAGAAGTGGGCAGAGGTATGTAGTTAATTAATAGTGTAAATCTATATATATAAAAGGAGAAGGTGCATGACTGACTGACTGACTGACTGACATATCAACACAGGGCCTAAACTATAAGGGCTAGAAACTTGAAATTATGCACAGGGGTTCCTTTTGTAACGCAGGGAAGCTGTAAGAAAGGAGTTTTGAAAATTCACCCCCTAAGGGGGTAAAACGGGGGTGCAAAGTTAGTATGAAACTTTGCCGTTTTTGAAGTCAAATGGGCAACCCGAACGTGGGGTCTAATTCTACGCGAGCGAAGCTGCGTGCGTCCACTAGTCACTGATAAGATGGAGCATCTTCATAATGTGTGCTCGTTTATAAAATATTTTTTTAATCCACTACTATTCAATTAGAAGTGATTCTATACCAGAGTATTCAACAATAATTACCTATGTCTGGGTTGACTAGGTAGGTGATAGCATTTGGATAAAACGTTAACCGCCAAAGAATGTCAACTATTCGACATTCGGCTTTCCTTATTCATGAGTAAGGCGTAGTCAATGCGAATTGGTGACCACTGATGGTGAACATTCGCTGAATCGCAGGAAGCGGCTCTCCATCTGAATATATTCCTATCGTCCTTTTAGCCCCAGAAAAAGCGGGAACTACATATTACCTATACCTACTCTACATATTACCTCCACGCCCGCGCCACCTGGGGGATATTAAAGCGACAAACTCTTGCAGCGCACACTTTAAAATCAGTGGCCCATCTTGACACTCATAATATTGCAGTTTCCATATCGAAATCCCATTGCAACATAGCACAGCAAACTTTTAATCAACGCCTGGAGAACCGATTTACAAGTACCTACGATGATCAAAGATTAAAGATGAAGTAAAGTGTGTAGTACCTATTACCTATCTACTTACTCGAATAGATGTCCCATAAATATTTTATCGGATATAATAATTATTCTTAAGCTCCTGCTGCGCATCCATGAAATACTATTTTAGCCGTTTCGTTTCGGCTAATGTGCTCGTTAAGCGGGAGAATAAAAATGTCACAAAGCAAATTAACAATTAATTCGTTTAGGCAGCTAATCTCTCGTTCATGTGTTCGAGGCCTATTTTTGGATGAATGGGAACGTGAATAAGCTAAATTGCCGGATTTGGGACGACACCAATCCACGCGAGATACACGAGGTGTCAATGCATCCAAATAAAGTTACTGTTTGGTGTGGATTCTGGGCTGGAGCGTCATCGGTCTGTACTACTTCGAAAATGATACTGGCCAGGACATCACCGTCAAAGGCGATCGCTATAGAGTATAGATCGATGATCACAAACTTCTTGTGGCCTGAATTGGATGATATGGACACCGAAGACATATTATTATGGTTTCAACAGAATGGCGGTACGTGCCACACAGCTCAAGACACGATCGATATTCTGAATAGACAATCATGCATAGTACGGACCACCTAATGGTACGTTTACACCGTAGAAATAAACGTTGCACACGTCTACGTGGCTGCCAAGCAACAAAATTTGGATTGACAAACAATTAGTACGGTACTTGGTTTTTTTAAAATATGATTTTAAGCCTAACAAGCAGATCTGGTGGTTAATTGTCACCGTGGTAAGGAGTAAGGACTGTTAGTAACACTTAGCCATGCTAGTACGTATTACCTACTGATAGTCCAGTAACTGTTATTAAAAGCTTCATCCTAATTTGGCAACACATGCTACCTATGATGATTAAGATGGTTGGCTTTTGTTTTAGGCATAAACGTATTGAGAGTCCCTACTGTCGCTATGTATTCTATGTCCGTGTTCGCCCGCAGCGGTCGGCGCCCGTCTCAGGCAGCGTACCATTAATCACGGACAGCTCTGCACCGCAGCCACAGCACTGTGCACTGTGTACCGCTGTATAGTGTTTTGTTGGCACATCAGCTATGCGTATATCTATGCAAATTTAGCATATCTAGCCAAACTGAAGAAACGTATAGGTACTCGGCGATTTGTGAAATCGTAAACTTGCTAATAATTTTTTATGTACTTTTACGTATATTTTTGCAATAATTGATTGTGTTTAAATCGTAATTTACAAAACGTAACTTAGTTTTGATTTACTTCGGAAATGTGATCAGTGCTTTATGTAGACATCGAACTTCACATTTTAATAAGGTAAAAGTAAAACTTATCATTGCCTTTTAATTTTTCATTGGTAACCAACAGTAAACTCTTGGTCTCCTCAACTCTGGATGTAGGAATGTTCAACTTAACATTTTTTTTCGCCATTGATTTCAAAGATTTTCCTACATGACATCAACTACCTATCCATGTTTGAAGTCAAATGTTTTTTGCTGTCTAGCGGTGACACAGGACGTCGGCACTTTCTTATTTACTTCGGTTGGCTTACATGTGTTCAACACTGATTAATTTTTTTCTCGTTGGAAAATGCGTTTACGCATCCTGCCTGGTTAAAGTACGCAGACAGGTATGTGGCACTCGCTGACGTGGCAGAATATCCACTAAAACCACAGAATACTAAAACCCAGCACCATCAGCACTTAGAATGAAGCGCCTTCTTCCCCCTGATCTTCTTCTGCAGAGCGAGTCGGCGAGGGCGCTACTCACTCTTGAACGTTCTGCGGCTTCATTTGCAACATAACTTTCTCACAAAAGTGGCTTAACAGCATCTATCGCCAGAATGGCATTGACTACAACTTGGCAGTAAGAGATCCCCGCCGACATTGCCGCCAGTGCAGTGATCTAGGAGACCCTAGAGACTCAAGATATAAATAATATTTACCAGTTAAACGTCGAAAGCTTACATTCTTTTAACGTATTTATCCGTATTACATAATAATATGTAGTTATACCTTGTACTATTATTCTGTGGTTATACCTAGATATCTATCTAATATGAATCTTAGCACAGTTGAATTGATTGGACCAATCAGTCTGTCAACATCGTATTTAAAATGGGTGATGTGCACAAGAACTAGTAATGTTAAATATCATTGCTCTCACCTTCACTCCAACTATAAATACCTAAGTATCATTCAACTATAAATGCATGTAGATTAGTATAATTAAGTGGTATATTAAACACATCTGACATGCAAATATACACTGACGCGTTACTAATAATTTTAGTTTCTCTTTAGAAACTTTTTTTAAATAGCTGTTTCTAGTGTTAGAAACACTAACGTTTAACGTGTACTCTTATAGATAAGTTTAGCACTTACACGTACACAGCTCCCGGGTCAATTGTTACCTCATATATATAATAGCGTGTTAAACTAAGGCCTAATCCCTCCCATTTTGAGAGGAGACGTTCCCAACAGGGTTATGATGATGATGATCATGATAAATAATTAGTAGTAGCGCCCATAGCCCAATGGCTCCCGTGGATTCAACATAATCGACAGAGCTCAGCAACGACGGGCGCGGTCGGTTTGTGGCCATCTAGTGGCAAAATGTGATGAGCGCTACCGTACTTCGGAGGGCACTTTAAGCCGACGGCCCCGGTTCTTTTCAATGGTGAAAACAATCGTTAAGCATTGTCGAAGACCTTCGGGTAGCTTGTGAAAATTCGACACTAGTTTGGCCACTAACCCCGCCACCAATAACAATAGGAGCAGCGTGGTGGAGTATGCTCTAGACCTCCCGCAGATTTGTCTTTGGGGGAGACCCGCACCCAGCAGTGGGACGTCTATGGTTTGCATCTTAGCTAGCCATATATAACTTATATCGAGAGTATCTAATTCGATATCTATGGTACAAAAGTTTCCCTGCATTTTCGCTTCGTCATCCTGCCTGCTAGGGGTGTACCGAACAGTCGGCGCATAACTGACAGCATGAGCCATATGGGTCCAATTACCGAGTTCAATGAGTGTACCCTATTGTGGGAAGAAATTGATTTTTGGTTACCTACTCGCACCTATATACGTAGGTACATAGTAGGTAAGTATTTAGTAATCTTGTGATACAGGTACATTGCGTCTGCAAAACCCTAAAAAAACGCTTCCAAGGTACCATTTTCCATGTGATATTGAGAATCTCTCTTAGAAGGATTTATAGTTTGATAGTGTAATTTGAAGTTTAAAACTAAATTTATCATCAACTAATAATTCACCAGCAACCAAATAATATTAGTGAAAACAATAGAATAGCTGTTTTAGATCTATCAAGAGAGACGATAACGCCGATCTCTCTATAGATTACAGCTTGACAAAATAAGTTGGCAAACCATGATGCTTGATGTCATGTCGTGACCGTTGTCTATGGCATACCAGGGGAGAAGATAAGTTAGATGTATCGCCGGCGCTATATGAGAGCATTGAGAGATCTTTTTACGCCTTTTTACGTCCCATGTCATAGCTCAAGAATAGGAGTAGGAGTTATTTAGTGCAATAGGTTCGTAGGAAGACGATCTACTACGATATACGAGTACCTATGCTAAAAGCTGCCCAAATGATCATAATCTTAAACGTTTCAATAGTTTATTAAAAAGCCATTGCAATTTGTAAGGCAAATAAAAATAATGCAAAGGATTAAAACTCGTTTTGTTAGCAAATTTCACACTGAGTTTTGTTCCCATTTCGGTTTATTGTTACACGGAATAACAATAAACCCTTTCTTTGCAATTTTTGGCAACTACCGTTCGGATCGTTACAATTTTCGATGCCGGGTGTAATTTATGGCGCCTATAGGTGGTCTGCCAGTAGTTCTGATTTGCAAGTCACATGTTTTTTGTAGGTCAGTATCTGATGCTTCCTTACACCGTCCATACTGTGCACCAGAGGTTCTCAAATAATAATATAAAGTTATACCTTAAAACAGTTAATATCCTAAAAAAGTTATTAAAAATCTAAGTGCAGGAACTTTAGGAACACATATTTTTAATTTCATTTTCCTTTCTTGATTTAATTTAACGATGTAGCTTGAAAGATTTAGAATTTTTCCTACACAGTTAAGTACATACTAAGTACTAAGAAATGAACCAAATAATGTCTATGACAAAATTAGATACCAATAATTTACTGAGGTAAAAGTACCCAATTGAAAAAGTGTAAACAAATAATTTGCCTATATGTCTTATATCAGATTTATAAGATCTTAAATATAAAAGGAAAAGATCATAAAATGTTCTTGGCTTTACAATATCTAAGTTACAAAAATCTTAAAATTCATCTAACACGTAAATCCGAACGCGTAATTAAGCCGCAGGTTGCATCAACTCAATTAACCTTACAATTACCAGTCGTATGAAGATAGATGTTGTAATTATGTAAATTGTGGAAAATTATAGTAATTATAAACGGATAATTTTTTCTTGTACAAAGGTGGTTCAAAATATTGTCTTTCTTAAAGTTCCATCATTACAACATTTTGGAAATTAAACAAAATACCTTAGACTCTGTCTCCGTAATGTCGTCGTCACTGCAATATTTTGATCGTCGGTCATTACATTATAATGTGACAAATTCAAGCCACAAGTAAAATAAAAATAAGGATGGATCCGTCAGTCCCCTTTTATTCTAATTAAGTGCATTCATACATTATGTACGTACATAACTTAGCATCACATTGTATGTACTAAAAGTGGCTGAACCTTTATACCAAAATTACCTTAATAATAATTTGACCATCGCTGGCATCAAAACTGCCTGGCATTTTCGACAAAGGCGCACTAATGATCGCTTTAGCATTCAAATCGCCTACACGCCTTTTGTCTCCAAAACCCTGGATTTATATTTCCAAGCCATTTTTCAAGCAGCACGATACATGCGCAAATGATTGAAGGATATGGGTCAACGGGTTGCGCCTCGACGAACCAAAGACCATAAGTCAACACATTAGTTGAATTAAATGTTGAAAATAATGTAACCCATTACGGACTGAATTGCGTCTAATTAAGACCGATTGTAGCATGGACGATTTTGATAAATGTTAGTTTGTGCTGTTAGATTGACTGTACGATTCTTACGACACGGAGTTTTTGGCTGACGAGCGGGAAGTTGATGAGTTCATGGGCATCGTGACTAGTTGGCTACTGGTTCTTAATTAGCTTACTCCTAGTTCGACATGCAAAACAATATTTAAATATTTCTTGTTTAAAAAAGTTGCTCCATAATTACTTTGACCAAGTAGGTTTTTTGGTAAGAAATGAGACTCGTATGAAATGAAATTGATCGTATGTAATATTCTAATTAAGTACATACCTACACCAGTTACAAATCCATACATTGAGGTACTAGGATACTAGGAGTTCTTGGAGGAATACCAAACAATGCTTTGCTTGACATGCAGATAGAACCCATGAACTCGCAAATTTAACAGCTAAGCCAGCTGTTGCATTTGCGACTACTAGTCCAAGGAAAAGGATTTTCTAACGATAAAGATACTTAAATAATAGGTAGCCAACTTCATGTACAACCTCTAGTAGTATTTCTACACACTGCTAACCCTTCCGGGAAATACATTCGTTCTAACAACAAGTATAATGAATTGATACTTATGAGTAAGTATCCAAATAAATAAGTAAGAATTCAAATCAAATAGAAAACCGCTGTAGTGTTTTTACTAAACGAAACATCGCAGTTGCCTATTTCCGTATATCTTGGAACACTAAGCTATTACGGTTATATTTAAGTTGGCTGGATGTCGTGATGCCATGTGACATTCGTGTCTATTAATCACATAGCTACCCGACCGTCGTCTTCCGATCTTCCAGAACTGAAATATAATTCTAGTCAATCGTGCTTTATTTTGCTTCATTAGGGAAATAATGTATATATGTGTACATTACCAATACAATATGAGGATGTCGTCAAAGACAGCCAAAATTGTAATAAACCGGATTCATAAATAATTGGGACTCAGTAGGTAGGTAGGTAGTAAGCCATGAGTCCCAATACCATTTTTATGTTAAACTAGCTGACCCGGCAAACGTTGTTTTGCCATAAAAAATTTTTTGTGAATATTTTGGGAGAATTTAGTGTAAGTGTGTGGACTACTACTACCACTACCACTACCACTACAATTACCACTACCACTACAACTACCACTACCACTACTACTACCACTACCACTACTACTTTCAATGTGACAGCAAATTCTCCATCTCAAAAAAGTTTTAATACAAAATGATCCGC
>DWTT01001145.1:0-12460 GCA_018250895.1 Carterocephalus mandan
TTGACTGTGAATATTTATTTGCAAAAATAGTTTTATTTTAAAATGAAACCTAATCGCGCAGTTATGCCGTAAAAATAGACTATTAAATACTGTTTATTTAAAGGATAGCAATTTTTATTTAGTAAATTACTACATACCGCACGTACAGCACAGTAAATACCTACGATCAATATTTATACTATATGCAGCAACAACGGTGTCGGGTAAGACATCCTACTCGTAGTAAGTAAAAAAGAAGTGTTTATTTTAAGATATATTTATGAATATTACCCTTACTATTTACATACATATATGGTATTGTATTGTATAGAAAATCATCGGTATCTCAGATAAATTCCTGAATTTAATCGAATGAAAACAGGTCTACAGTCTGAACTATGTAATATTCTAGATAACAGAAGACCGGTTCCCGATATCATGCACCACGCAGTAAAAGCATTGAAGTGTTGTTTTAGGACTATCCTAACGCGAGCATTAAACCGGGTCAGTGTAGTAATTGTAAATGACCATACCCTTATCATGACAAAGCTGATGTTTAATCACGTAGCTATGAACCTACATTTATAATGACTATGACAGAAGTTAATAAAGTTATGTTCCTACCTACAATTAATTAATTATAAATTTTTTAATTTCACCTGAGGCTTTACTGGCTAACGTTAAAATTAAATATAACCATGTCTTTGATAATACAAATTTAAGGACACATATTGAACATACAAATGTTAAAATTAAACTACTTAAGCCTATTCAAATGTATTTATATGATAAGTAAGTAGTAAATGTTATTCACAAAAAATTAAATTCAAATACTTTTCCTAATTAGCGAGCAATATTTTCTAAACACAAAGATGGTATGTAGGAAAAGATGTAAACTTAATCATGAAGACAATAACAGCAAAGGGCCTATTGCAATATTTAATTGTATTTGGATCGGCACACACGTATTGGAAGGTAACAATATTAGACAGCAGTTGGCGTGAATTATTTACACCCAACTCACCCTGTAGATATCCTAATAATAGCAGTTCGGCAAAATACAATAGGCGAAGTTATTTAGTTGCCGTAAACACGTTTGGCAAACTCGGTATCGGCTAATCTGATCGACCTGCGACTTGACGCCGGCACCGTATATTCTGTCTACTTTATTATCTATGCCAGATTTAACAACGGTTCCCCGGGCGAGACGTTATTCACCAACTTGCTTTCGGTAGCATCGGCACTTAATCAAATCCTTTGCGATTAGAGGTATGTAGATGGCCAATTTAATATCTCCAGTAAACATTAGGCAATTCCATCATTATCAGAGATAAATTATTTGACGAAATTAGTTTAGAGTATGTTATTGCTAAAATAGATCAACCAAAAAAGTAAAAAAAAGTCACCTAGGTAGTTGGTATACCACTATTAAGAAAAATTGGGAAGAGAATATTTAGTCATCGTCACCTGTGATAAGTTATAGAAATAAATAAAGTGGAATAAAAAAACACAAATGAGAAAAGTTTCTACAAGCAGTGGGACTGAAGCTTATTAATTATATAAATTAAGAAATATTGTCCAAAATAAAGGTGTAAGTCGTTTTAAAAACAAGACGAATGAGAGCTTTATAAATAAAGCATGGTTCAAACAAACTGCAATGCTAACAAAACACAAACACGACAGTCGACAGAACATAGGAGCATCGTTTTATATTTTTTTATGCGTTTGACCGGCCTCTGACAGTCGCTGGTTTAATTGAATTGCGCGTCAAGCTTTGTGATATACGAGAAGCGCGGCGAGCGGGACCAGCGATTAATCCCATATAAACAATTCTGGAACACCGATTTAAATTCGATTAATTCACTGAATCGGACTCTGGATTCATCAATGCTATATTCTGATTTAAATTGGAGACAAGTCAATTATTAACACCTATTCAAACGATATTTAAAGATTTAATTTAAAACGCCTCGAGCAATTGATTGGTTTTAATAGAGCTGAGTTAATCTGATTTGTATTAGAAAAAAATCTTAAAAATACTCGTACTGCTACAGCATAATGGCTACTGGCTGGATTGTTGTATTAATCCATCCACCCATTCTTTCTTCCCATCAGTCTTTCCAATTCTACTGCTGGCTTCTCTAAATTGGCGCCACTCCTCCAGGCCTACCTCCCACTGAACAGCGGTTACCCGCAGTCTTCCCCAGATCATCGGTCCACCTAGTCGGAGGACGGTCAATAATCAGGTACCATAATATCGTGAGCCTGTATTCCATCGAGCGACATACTCGACCATCGCAGCTTCTATTTGTTTTGAGTAACTCTCGCAACTGGAAGCTATGTGGGTTACCTATTTTCATCTATGGATTATGTATTTTGAATTCAATCGAGTGTAGTTCTCTTCATAGCGCGCTCAGTGACTTTGAGCTCGCAAATGAGGCCGACGGTAAAGGACCACTTTCGCATAGTCATCACTGGCAATACACAATGCACAAACTCTTACGACTTCGGGCATTGGGGTGGTTTCGATCTCGAGATATGTGTTATCTGATTTGGACTAATTTTAGTTTACCTCAATATTATAGTGTGCGTAGCTCTACTGTGTTACCGTGCAGTACAAAAAATCAATTAAACGATAGTGAATTCGTTTAAGTAAACTTATGTAGGTACAGTGTCAAAAGAGGGTGAGTTGTGTCTTGAGAGACGTCGTTTCCCAAAGGATGCAGTCTTGACTTGAATGCATCTGAACTCGATCATGAAGTTTAACAACCGCGAACTTTGTACGTTACACATTTATGTCTCCTATATGTACATTCTAGAGTTTGAATTATCTTTCAGTTACCGCTTTAAAGATTTTTATTATGAATTGCGGAATTATTTATTATTGCAACACACAACACACATACTTACAAATTGCTCCATAATTAGTATCCAAGAGATGGTATAAATTAAATATTATGAATGATACTTTGAAACTTTGGACGTTAGCAGTATGTGCTGTATCTCCAATTAGGGTATGGGCAAATGTTAAACACGCCCTTATAATTATATAACTTAGTATCACATTAAGCGACATCCGTTGGATGGAACTAATGAGGCTTTTAACACTAGCCCATAGGTACCCAAAGACTTTATTAAATTTAAAGTAATACGAGTATTTATCATGAAAAGTTCATATTAAGTAGGTACATGGGTCTTATTAATAACAAATTTATTAGCCTTTTATAGTGTTTTGTCTGTTCTGTCTGAAAATTCTGAATTGAGTTTGTTTGAAGAAGACAATACACTCTATAGCTGACTTCGATCAACAATACCAAAAATAGGCTTATTAATTTATTATGAATATTTTAGGGTCCGCCTTAGATGTCATGGCTGTTAATGGGGGTGTGGTGCGGCATAACTTTTTTGTTTTCAATACTATCAATAAAAATATGTTTTAATGAATAAAAATAATGAATGAATATGAATGAAGCTGTCTTTAAAAAAATATTGAGCAAGGGTAGATTGGGTCGCTTCGCATGAAAATAAGTGCCAACCGCGAGCAATCCATCTCATTGATCCTTTGCATGCGTCTCATTCAAGTGCTGAGCTGAGGATTTACCAGTATGGAACGAGGCTTTAAGACGCTTATTTAGAGTAGGTAAATGAAAAAAGAAGCACTTTATTTGCTTATTTATATTCTTCGCAGTACTTATGTCATAACAAGTATTGAATTTATTCTGATATCCTAGTATATTAAGGATCTTTATATCAATACATATTATTTCTTTTTAAAAACTTTTATTATCTTCATCGCTCAACAAATAATAATAAATTGAATAGTCGTGTCATGAACGATGTATGTACTTAGTTTAATGAATTTGATAACTAAATTGTAATTAATTGGATAACTAATTATCAGATTTATCAGAAATTTTACACACCTTTTCGTGTATCTTGACGAACAAAATACTGTAAGAACATTCCTTTGCCTAGTAAAGTACCTAAACTAGGTACAAATAAAAGTTTAAGTAATAACGTTTACGTAAAACGGTGTGTTGCAAAGTAAAATTTAGAATGTATCCAAGGAGTAGTACCCACGGCCGTTCAGCTAAATTACTATTAAAAGGGCATCAAGAAAGCCGAAGCGGCAGTAAGGCCTCCACTACACAAATACGCCGCATAAAGTTAATTAACAGTAGGGTGAAGCCGGCTAGTAGGATGGCTTAGGTATCATACTAAGTATGGATTGTCCTGATTAAAGGAGAAGAAGACAAATAAGGATTTATTTATCATAGAAGAAAGGACGTAGCAAACAGGGTAAGTACATTCAAACTTAATTAACAGTACGGTTATATATCATTATATATGACTACAATATTAAATATATATGACTTAAGCAAAACGACCACATAAACAATATAAAAAAAGTACAATGACAATGTGAATTAGCAGTATGACAATATAGATACTTACTCTTTTCTTGTTTTCTTAAATGTTGGCTTTCTGCACACCTACCCCATATAAACTACAACTGTGTCAACTTACATACACTCCCATCCACGTAATTTTTATTAAAAAAGGCGCAAAGTTTTGCTTCACGTATGATTTATTCATATCCTACAATTCCTAAGTGTAACTTTGGGGGAACTAGCAATAAGTAAGCTTTTTACGTCGCCTTCAATGCTGATAAAATTGAGTCGTTCTTGTCTAAATTATATTGCAAAGGTCTTGTCTAATGTATTATTATTTTCCCATTTAGATTGCCTCATTTACTTTTAGTTTACGTAAATTACGGATACTAAAGTTACATAGTAATATTGAGCTACTCTTTGCATTGAATCTCATCTTAGTGAGAAGTGGTCACCATCTCTGGTGAACTAAACCACAGTATAAAACGGGTAGGTAGGTAAGGTTGTGATTCAGGAAAAAAATTCAGCGTTGAGGTTATAACCACCGCGCACAATGCATACCTGCTCGATTCTCGAAATTCGTTCAAAATATATCGGTATTATTTTAACATAAGTTTTGGCAAAAAATCACTTGCGAGTAACCTATACTATGTTCACGTAGGATGAGACCATTGAGCGGTCGAACGGAATCACACTGACGCTTACAAATTTAGAATTTTGTGTCGTCCATAAAAACAAGACTTTCAAACAAGCTTTCTAAATAATTCTAAGTAAAGGTGCATGTAGGTGCTTTGCATTTTTGCATGGTTCGCTGCGACGCTGCCGCCGTAACGTGTTGTTTTTCAATAGCCCGCTCGTTGTGTCCACAGCATGAATAAAGTAATACACATTTCTAGTGTAGTGAGTATGTGGTCACTCGCCACGCGTCGTCGCTACGAAATGCAGACTTACTTTCATAAAATAACAATGTAAGTAGACGGCTTCACCAAATTTGAATTGAGAATTAAATGTTTGTAACTGTCGTGAGTGTTTACGAGTAGGTATCACAGAAGTATCCCATTGGCTATCAAACAAGCGGCTTGACTACATTTTCTAAGGCATGTGAAGTCTATTAATCCTCACTTGGATGGAGTACTATTTGGACTATATTCCAAGAGTACACCCGTGTCTACCAGTGGGACTAAGAAAGGGTTGTGGTGGTGGTTCAGTGTCCGGATGGCAACATGATCGCTTTTCATCGCATAATGACTGAGGGAATCCTATTTAACTTCATATGTTTGTTGTTAAATAAATAAAAGTTCACATTCGTATCAACAATATTTACAGTAGCTTGAAGAGCTTAGCAATTAGAAGACTTGACCCAGTTTGTAATAACATGATAGCATTGTCAACACGGTAGGCATAGATTGACAATTAGACATCATTAAGTACCACGGGTATTTCTGCAGTGATGTAGCACTGATATTATCAGCACAGGAAATCCACTGATTAATACGTACCTACTACCTATTGGTCATCAAACACCGAATCAAATTTAAGAAATTAAATGAAACTTGCTGTAACGGTGAAGGACACATCGTGAAGAAATCTGCATGCCTGAGAGTTCTTCATAATGTTCACGATGGCATGTGAAGTCTGCCAATTCGCACTTGGTCAGCGTGGTGGACTAAGGCCTAATCCCTCCCATTCTAAGAGGGACCCGTGCCCAGCAGTGGGAAGAAGAAAGGTTGTGGTGAGGTCATCAAACAAATAACGGCTTGATACAGTTCTTCTATATACACATTATACACCTTATAGTTAATTAATGATTAATATTATTAATGTTTCGTTATGAAATGCAAGATGCAGTCAGGACCTAATAAAATTGTGGTATCCTTAGTTTTAGACGACTTACACGGTGGAACGTAGAAACGTATTTTCACTCCACTTCATTCAGCCGAATGCAGTGAAACCCAATTCTTTTATGCACATCTACTCGTACCGGGACTGCAAGATTACTTATACAGATATTTTCTGTCACTTTATTTTTGAACCCAACGTAATGAGAGCAAATTTTAAAAATAAAAATTGCGTACCCGTTGTTAAACTTATCCTAGTATTCAGAATGTAATTGTAACAAATTAAAATTTTAGCTCTATGAAAATATCTTCATTAATTTATTTTGAAATAAATTTACCTTTTAGATACGTCAGAAAAAATACCCATAATTCACTGACAAAGCTAGACCAGTTTATTTCTAAACGCGTCTTGTAGAATTCACCCACTTGGAAAATGTCCATCTATCCTCCCACCTAAGCAGATAATCCAGTATATGGCGTATTGGCTGGATGGATTCTCCCTGCAGGCGCTGTTTGTCGCGCTGTTATCGTTCGCATTCCGAACACCATCGCTTGTTTATGTTTACAGTCTTTGTAGACCCATTCGGAATACATTTCAGATGTAGTGGATCAATTATCTAGCTTTTATCAGTCTTGAACATGCCTCATCTATTGCCACTCTTTGACACTCTATCCGATAATCGATATCTGGTAACTGTAATTAATCGGTTTAGCTTCCACTCGTTCGAGCGGAGTTGGACGAGACTAAGAATAGGCACGTGGTTGATGAAGCATTCAGCGATAGGTTTCTGCCTATCTAATTCCCGTCGGTAAAGGTAGTACGATAATTAAGAAGTTATAGAGACGTCAACTTTTTCGACTCTTCTAAAAGTGTGGTAGGTCTCATCCCTAAGCTTGCCAAGTAATAAACTGGCTTCTCACTTTAAGAACATCTAAAAATAATTTTAGTATGCAGATTTTCTGAATGATTCCATTTCTGCCAGTATTTTAAACAGGTAATAGTAGTTTCAACCATCTGGGATTAATGAACTACCCGCCATAGTGGTGTAATCATCGCTCGCAATTCGAAATGGGGTGCACCGATCATTGCACAGACCGAAACAGATCAATGCGTGTATGCCTCAGGCTATGCGTTATCTCAAATTATGTCCTATGCTGTTTGATATGTTTATCAGTCATGAATAACTAACCGCGTACGGTAACCGGTACCATTTAATTCTATGTACTATCTATCTATCATAGTTATTTAGTTCGTTAAAAAATCTGACCCACTGATCGAGTGGAGTATAGTGCGGTATTATGAACTAAAATTGACGACTGACTTGTGATCGAAAATTGTATGTCACAAAATTTTCGCTTTGTATTTATATCTATAAAAATATAATATTTATTTATTAACATCATTATATAAACATCACCTTCCACAAACCTAAAGCGTTTACATAATCCCCGTTTTACTTATCTTAGTTTGAATGTATTTGCTAGTCAGCAGTAGGTGTATATCCACCAATCCGCATTGGAGCAGCGTGGTGGATTATGCTCTAGACCTCCCGCAGCTGTGTCTGTGGGGGAGACCCGGGCCCAGCAGTGGGACGTCTATGGGTCGCAGCGAAAGGTGGTGTATGTCGCGGGCCTGCACCAACCTACATCCTGGAACTGCAAATAACCTAACTTTTCGTGGTCTCTTGAGTATGTTAGGGACGTGTAACGGATATAATTCTAGCACTGAAGGTTTAATCAACTCGCCTCTAACCATGTGGTAGAAGTAATCCACGAGTGTCAATTCACGTCTTAGCTCAAGTGAGTCATTCCCCAATTTTCTTACTGATAACATTTATTGCTGACTGATATTGCTAACATGATGAGCACACGCTATGCGCGGACGCGTGAATGACATGAACTGGGTGACAATGGCGGAAACTGCTTGAATTGCATTTGTACGTGAACCGTACAACATCAATACCCCTAAATACTTCTCGGTGGATTTCCTTTCCAGGACAACGCCTTCCAACCTATATAGGTACTCTACAGATTTGTGCGATCTCGTAAACATCACTACAGAACACTTCGTTTCGTTGAACATCAGTCGATTCCGCTCACTCGCTATACATACATTACTCACTATTTCTTAGACACTAGTAACGGCCCTTAGCAGATACATTTAAACTGCTTAAAATTTTAAGGTTTATCTATTTTTTTGTAAAAGACGATAAGGAACTTGACTACACGCTTGAACGTACCTGTTACAAAAGCACTACTTGAATATTAGCACGAGTGTACGTGTCATAATGGCATTAAATAACACTATAATCTACAAGGACCTATATGACGCGGATTGCCTGCTAATCCGTATTATAATGTCACACTGTCATGCAAGTTGAGTGCCGCGAGATTATGTTAATTGCATTTGCTCTGCTTCTCGCTTGCCATTTACGAGATTTTTGTAATGCATGTACAAACCCTGAGAACTTTCTTTATTTTGAAGGACGAAAAGTCGATATTGATAGATTATAAATATCCCCAAATATTATTGTAATCTACTAAAAAGTATCCTTTATCCTTTATCCTCCTAGCCGCACAATGAAAGTTATGCGCTCCGGGAAGCTCATAAAAGTTTGAATTTCGAATGTTATATTTTTTTATACATATGAAACTCAATCATTGTTGGAAATGCGAAAAAGAAGCGAAGAAAAAAACGCGAAAAGATTTTAGGGCGATGATTTTTCGAGTCTATAGGCTCATGAGGAATTGAGCCCCAGAACAAAAACGAACTCGTGTTGATTGGTGTAAAAAATATTGATAAAGTACGATTGGTCTCAACTGCCTCCGATTACATTTTACAACGTCAATATTCCCTTTTTTTACATTTTTATTTAAATCGACTAGTATCTCTCATGGGTACTACAACTTTCCGAGGTAAGCCCAAATTTATTTGCAACAGTGAACGCCCTCCGGAGACTCAAACACGTTTTTCCCACACCCACCAAAATATTGCTTGCTCAGTCATTACTTCTATTTCTGTTCTTGATTATGCCGATTTATTATTAATTAATGTGTGCTGTCTCACCGTTACTAAGAAGCAACTAAACAAACTTGAGCGTCATCAAAATTAATGCATATGATTCATATTTGAACTAAAAAAATATGTTCACATCTCAGAATATCGCGACAAACTCAAGTGGCTCCCAATTCGCCTTCGCCGGAATGTTCACACTTCTATACAGTGTGCTGTTTAATCCTACCTATCCTCCTAACCTCAATCAAAGCCTTATATATATCCAACATACCAATGATAGATACCTTCGCTCCATTGAAACCCTCACCTTAAAAACTCCATCCCATTCTACTTCCTTCTATCACAAATCCTCCACCGTCACTGCCATCCATCTATGGAACTCCCTATCCAAATCCATTCTTCAAGCTGTCTCCTTAAATTCCTTCAGATCCCAAGTCAAAAAGTTAAGTTAAAGGACTAAGTTATTTTTGGCTGCTGAAAAGGGAAGAGCATGCCCTTAGACCATGCTTTTTCCTACTTTTTTAGTCCCTTTTTGAGTCTTGTTCAGTCTGTCACAGTTGTCATGTTCGTCGGTATCGGATATTTGATGCTGTGTAATCGTTTGCTATATTCATTAAAAAATCCAGTTAATTTTGACAAAGCCATGATCACTGCCTGCAACCGTAATATATGCCTTACCTTTAAATCAAAGTAATATCTCGTTTAGTGAAACAACTCTATTACTTTGATTCAATTTGAAGTAAAATAAGATTACAATGGCCCGGCAGGCCATAATACGGATTACGAATCCGTTATTTCATATTATACTTCCTGTGATGGGCTGTGTAATGGTTATAAATATCGATATAAGGAATCTATCGGCCTCGGGCACTGCCTGAACACCTGCCCGTCGCATCGTTCGCAAGCCCGCCAAGACCCACCCGCATAAATATCAGTGACGTTTCAATTTATATTCATGATATTAGTATGTCAGATGGAATGCATGTCACATTTGATTTCCATTGTTGCCAAAATAAATATGAAACGCCTAATACTGTATTTTGTATAAAAACGCACGGTACGTCTTACAATAGTTTGATAGTAGAAAGAGGACTATTATATAAAAATCCCAACTTATTTTCATAGGGCAATAAATCGTGATTTTTTTTTTCAAATAAATTGGACATCACGAATGTTGGTCTGAGTGACATAGAAGAGAAATAGAGAAAATTGAAATTCAGTGTTAAAATTTTGATACGCGATATTTTGCTCTATAATTTTCTGAACATTCTACATGTAACCCGTGGATCATGCGCAACTGTTTTATGTCTATTACACAAACAAACTCGGGTTTTTATCGGAAACAAAATAGCGAATATCCAGTTCAGTCAGCAATGGCGGCGCATGCCAGCACTTACCCCGCACAGAACGTTCATAAAACTTAATGGGAATGCCGGCGACACTGGACAGATAAATTGAATTATTGATGGGATGTTCGCGTGACGCTGCAAACTTTCACAGCTCTCGCTGGCCGGCACTTGACGCATGGTTTAACGCCAACTGACGGTTCTAATTGTGCGAATCCAACTTTAGAGTTGTCTTGGAGCGAAGCCTGCCATATAATTTAGTGCTCGATTGTTTGGCTCTTTAGCTAATAAATTATTCATAAGTTTTCACATGGTTATATTTTTATCTTCATGTAAAACAGTGTGACCAGTTTTATGTCTGTCTGTCGTGCGGTTGTGTCTGTTGTGTCTACAACAGATGGACACGTCATTTAAAAAAATATTAAAACAAATAATTCTCTTTCTCTTCCTACTAAGTTTTCCTAACAATTTGACTCCAGTCAGGTTCGAGAACTTCAGATTTTAAAAACTATAGTGTAAAATACGTCTGAACTTGCTTTGTCACTCTTTAGAAGATCGCTGAGTTACTCTGTAGCTGGCATGGAGTTAATTTATATAGACTGGTTTGTTTTGTCCTGGATAATTTTTTGTAACCGGAACCTACGAATTGTATTTTAGCTTAAGTACTCGTAACTAAGGAAAGGTTAGGTGTTTTTTTTTGTTAAAATCCCCACCATAAATATTGATTGGTATTGATATTGATAAATATCTTAAAATCAGACTCTACGAAGCGTTGTCACTGGCGCTGACAAAACAAGCTTTTGGTCCTAGGTTTGTTCCCTGGTTGGGGTAGATAAAGCATTATATTTGTTTTCTATGCTGCTATCACCGGCAACCCGCTCACACACCCACACATAAACGTTCCTTTTTTCTGTAGACGCGAAAGCGCACGTCCGAGTAGTTCAAACGAGGAATCCAACCCACCTTTGTACGAAAGCCTTCTGCTCCGTTGCACCGCGATTTGTGCAGCTCCAGCGGTGGCTTGGCAACTTAAAGCCAGTCTTTGATGTGTTACACTAAAGGGCCAGAGGCAATTGGAGGATTTTCGCCCAATTAACTTGTCCAGGTAAGGGTGTTGCGTGCTTCCCTCAATTCAGTTTGAAAGTATACCTCGTTTTAAAGAGAATACAATCGATATTTTTAAGTATTACCGAATATTCGTTCATCCACCCAAGATCGAAGAAGAATTTCGTAACATAATTTAAGTTACCGGCTTACTCACGCGTGATTTGAGTCGGAAAAATGCTGACTAGTTTCGATCAATTACGATGACCATCTTCAGGAGAGACGCGCTCGCGGCGGGTATGGCATACACTGCGCCTATTGTCACAGTGTTGATCGGTCGACTTCACATGTCTTCTAGAAAAAGATGGACAGGAGGAAGATGCAGATTTCATTACAATATTTTCCTTCAGTGGTCATTACAGTGGTGGTGATATTTAATTTAATAAAACGCAATTTACAACTTAATTTATTATAGTGGAGAGTTCGATACCCACTGGGCTGTCACCCGCTTCTTGGATCTTTATCAAGCAACCATGTAACATTTAAAAAAATAGGACACATTATTTTCGGTCCTGTGCTTACAGCTCACTCGAATCTGTTCTTGGACCTGTGTAGATGTAAGGTGATTTCATAGCATCGTGGTGACTAAATACCGTGGTGCTTCTTACCGGATTCAAGTTCCACTTGGAAGGCTAACAAATCAGCCTGTTTCCAGGTAATGATAGGACAGCAAAGGAAAAAAGAAAGCAAAAAGGGATGTTCGCAGCATAGCACACCGATGGGTTTCACGCGATAATACGCAAGCGAGTGGCATCCCTGTGGCAGCGGGTGCGCGAGAGCCCCAAC
>DWTT01001146.1:0-12459 GCA_018250895.1 Carterocephalus mandan
ACTCATTGTCAAACCTCCATTTTTTTATCAATTTATTACTTTACTTCTCGGTTTGACACAGTTTATTTAACACTCCCGAGCTTAATAGACAAATGGTAGGCAAAAAGCTTGTTACACCACCTCCAACGTTTCCATTACCCTTTTCCTTAAGTCATAACTATATGCTACTGGCATCCTTACCTTCACTACTATCAATCCATATCTTACTCTTTTTGGACTATTATGAGAAGGGCTATAGTTCCTTCTTTCTTTATCATTTATTTTGATAGTTCCAATCCTATGTTTATCACTATAACCAACACTGCCTGGCTCTAAATTAAAAAGCATCTTCGCTCCTCTTGTTTTTACATTTTAGTATAATGCAGATAATTTGTATTATCATAATCCTGGACCATATCCCCTTGCATTTACTTTGAGTAGTTGATTTTTATTAACCCCCTCTAGAAAGCTAGATGGATTTTCTATTGTATAATCTGACTGTTTAATAGCCTTATCTAACTCTTCAAATACGCTGCTATTTCTTTTAAAATACCCATATTCTATAGCTGTTAAAACACTTTTCCCCCCTAATAGACAATTTAGCCCTAAACTTGATTTATTCTCTAATTTGTTAAATCTTACTTCATCGACAAGCCTCACCTCTATTTTATTACTATCTTTCTCATTAGGACATAGATGAATACTGATCTCTCCTACTTCAGTGGTAAAAGACATTTCAATGATATCTCCTGAGATGTCTGTATAATTTCTCCTTCCTTCTATGTTTTCAACTCTAATTATACTTTTTCCAACTTGAACTATACCAATATTTAGATTTAAATCTTTAGCTTTTTGATTATTGAATATCTTTGCAACTTCAATAGTACTATTTTGTGGGTAATCTATACAAAAATATCCATTATCTATTTCTAGTTCAAAGTCATGTTTATCAATTTGCTCACTTTTACTTATAATACTTTCAAGTGCTAACTCCTTCAGCTTTGAAAGGTTTGCTTTTCGCTGACCTAAGGTATCTTTATCTGAACAAATTACGTTTACTACATCTCCATGCTCTTCATCGCTAAATCTGTTTAAAGATGCACCTTCTGATATTATCTGAAATATTTTTTTCTTGTGTAAAAACTCATAAATTCGAGTAGTGTCAGCAGATAAATATAGCTTTGGGAATGTGTCAGCTATACGATCTATCAAGGACATATCAGATTTATATGGAAAAGTGAACATTATTCCTTGTTTCAGTGCTTCGTTTATAACTTTATCAAGTTCTTTTTCGCACTCCTCATAATCTTCTTCGCTACCAGAGTAACCTAAAATGTCCAGATAATCATGGATCTTATTTATTTTTTGCCAAATACTTTCATACTTTTCTTCTTCTCTTGTATTCGGTTTTACTTTCGCTAAAGAAAAAGAATCTTTTTGACGAATTAAAACAAAAGTATCTTTTTCTTTATGAATTATGGCTTCATCATAGAATAGTTGACTGTAACGCCTACCAAAACTTTCATCATAATCAGGGCAAGGGCTAACATTGTTGTCATCGTCACTTTCACTATCCGTTTCGTTCCATACTTCAATTGGGAAATCATTATTTTCAAGGTTTTCATCTTCACTTGTTCGACAATTTTCTGTTTTTCCATATAGCCAGGTTGATTTCTGGTCATCGCTACTTTCATCGTCAGCTTCATTCCATACTCCAATCTCGAAATCAGTATTTTCAAGGTTTTTATCTTCACTTGTTCGATAATTTTCTGCTTCTCTATCTGGTAAGGTTGATTCTTGGTCATTATTATCAATAATATGTTTAATTTTCACTTCAGGTACAAACTGAAGCTTTGCTATTTCTTCTCTTACGTTTTCTTTGTTTATTTCATCTGCAAGAGACACTTCATTACTAATATAGAAATTTTTCTGTTTTAAACTTTCGTTTTCCTTCTGCAGTCTATTGAATTCTGCAAATAGTTCTTTATACTCTGATAAATAAATACAAAATTGATCTCTTACATCATTAAGCTCCTTCTCTTTTTCTAATATCTGATTTTCATAATCACCTTTCAAATCCTCTATACTGTTTATCAGCACTGTACTTTCTTTTCTTACTCTATTTAACTCATCTTCAGTCAAAACCAGTTTTTGCTGTAATTCTTCATTTATTTTGTCTGTTAACTGAATTTCATTCTTTGCCTCTTTTAATTGATTATTTAAGTTCTTAATTATATCACTTTTGTTCTGAGTTTCTAATAATAATATTTCTACTTTCTGTTTTAGCTGTTCGATGTCTTGATCATTTTCAGTTAAATTTCTCGTCCTTCTTTGTAATTCAACTTCAAGCCTTTTAATTTTCCCTTCTAGGGTTTGCATTTCTCTGGTAAGTTCACTTACTTCTTCGTAATACTCTTCTACTCTTTTCTTATAGTGTTTTTGTAACTCTACATTTTTTTTAAGATCAAAATTTTCTTGTTGTAGATTTTCTATTTTACTTTTCAAACTATCTATTGCTTGATTTTCTTCATTGCTAATCTCAAATACCTCTTCAGGAAAATCTTCAAATTCACAAGATGAATTGCCTTCAAGGTCGTTACTACCAAATAAATTATATTGTACTACCTGCTTTAAACTAAACATACCTATACCCCCTACTAAAATAAACAAGTAATATATTGTATGCGCTATATATCATAAATACAATCAATTTGAATATAATCTATTTACTAATTCGTATTGTGAATTTTTATAGAGTAGGTTTAGGTGTAAAATATTATAATACCATTAAAGCAGGTGAATAAAGCACAGTCTTTTTGAGAGGATAAATTTAATGAAAAGACCATACTAATTAGTGTTATAAGGAATTGAATTATTGACTCTTCTGAAATTGCAAAAAAGGTCATATATTTGTGAGAACACGTTGCGTAAAAATAAGGTTATAAAAATAGAAGATTTAAATTATTTCCATAAGCTTGAGCAAATTAGTTCGTATATAAATTTGGTGAAAGTAGGCTAAAATAGCTAGTTTCGTGTTGTATTAAAATTACTATAAAGGAAAGTTCGCACGGATCTAGCGGCAGACCATGCCATCCCAAGAAAAACACTTCTCACCACCCTTCGTTTTAAGCGCTGGAAATGGTTATATTACTTAATTTATTAGCGATATATAATATTAAATTAATATTAATTCATTCAACAATAAGTATTAAGATAAACTTATAAAAACAGAATTAAAAAGTGAACAAAAGACTGTATATTAAGCCTGTTAAAACGCTTTTATCGAAATACTACTTTTGGTTAGAAAAAATCCTACAATATTAATTGACAAGTTTTAAGGGTGGAGTACGATGTCATAGTTGATATAGAATGTATAAATTATTATAGCTCTGTATCTTATATATGGTTTTGTTTGTGAGGTAAGAATTATGGACTGTGATGAGTTAAGAAAAGCTGTTTTATCTATTATTAAAGATGATGATCCTTATAAAGAATCTAAACAACTTCAATTGAAAAATTGGTGCGGTGCATTTTTAGAAATATTTGACAGTTGGGGTGAAAAAAAACTTCCGTTCTTTTTAGATATATTATCAAATGAAGAATTTTGGGAAAAAACTGATACAATACATGGTATCAAACTCAATAGAAGAATAGTGGCTAAAAAGATGATAGAACCAAAAAGTTCTAAGGGTATAAGTAATCCACTAGATGACTTTGATCGTTACCAGGTTGCATGTTGGTGTTGCTTAGAAGAAGACATAATCTCTCTATTTGAACATTTTAAACGGGAAGATGAAATAAATGAGGTAGATTCAGATGCATTAAAAAAGTTAGTTAAATCAGTAAGTGGGAGTTGGTATACGGACACAATGATGCAATTTTGGTCACATTTCATTAGTGGATACATTTCAGAGTTAGATCTAAAAGGTCAGCATCCTTATGTCTTTGGTTTACATCGTGCAGCAATAAGTTCTGATAGAAGACGTGTAGAAGCAGTAGAATTCTTTTGGGATAAGGTTCAGTCATTACCTGAAAGTGAGTTAAGTTCTCAGGAAAAAGATGAAGCTTTCATGAGAATTGCAGTGCATGCGGCACATGATAATGGCTATCCCGATGTATTTGAATTTTGTTTAAGTCAGATAAGTCCTGATAAATATCCAGAGCTTTTGAAAAGAGATTTGGAGAAAAATCGTTATTATGGTTCTTTAGGTAGAATGTTAGAAATGTTTAATTTTGACCAATTTCAAAGATTATTCGACTGCTTAGAGATAAGTGATGTGCAAGTAGGTCATTATTGTACCTGGTTGAGATGTATAAAAATAGAAAGTTGTTCTGGGCAGTATTTAAATGCAGGTGTGAAGCTTTTGATGCATATGTTGATGAAGGATAGATTTGATAGTCATCGTACTTTAGCATTAAATGGAGAAATGATGAACAATGCCACTTATCGAGGAAGTTTATTAGTCCCTTTGGTAGAGAAAGGCTGTATGGAGCAAGTATGGGCAATATTGGATAAAGCTAATTCTAAACAGGTTAAAGAATTTATGAGTTCTAAGCAAGCGGGTTACATACGTTCCCTTTTAGAGCAAGGAGATAATGCTTCATTAAGTAAGTTTTTATCCTATGGTAGTTCTGTTGGTGTAGATCTTAACCAAAAAAGTATACCTGGCCCAAATGGCGATTTATCTGAGGTGAAGCTTAGCAAAATGCATGATAAATCTAATATAGGGTTGGGTGAATAAAAAGTTGTGATATAATTTAGGAGGCTACATGTTAGGTCAGGAAAAACCACAAGATTTTGAATTAATAGAACTTTTAGTTCGAGAGGTAGCGGGGGTTAGTCGATCTGGTCCAAGTACTTCAGCCCAACAGAAAAGTGATTTTGAATCTTTCAAAGCAAGGTTTCAGTCGTATATTGATCAGATTCCATCATATTTACATTCAGTAGGTAAAGAAGGTTTTTTTCCTCATTTCTTCTTAGGAAGCTTTTCTATTTTGCCAGATACAAAAATTGCAGGAAAATTAGGCATTAAAAAAGTCTATTTTCGTTTTGATACTCCAAAAACGTTAAAGATAGTTGTTGTGATAATGATTTATCTTCTAACATAACTTCTATTGAGAAGGTAGTAGAGAGTAGAAGCGTAGGTAGCTCGCTTTCCTCTTGCATTGTTAAGGAGATGATTGGAGTTAAGTTGCAAGAGCAATACTCAAGTAGAGTATAAAAATCTCCTGTATTGATAATAATTTAAAATCTATAGTAGACTGAAAAAGATTATTAAATTATAATACGACAATGATAAAAGAAGACAAATCAAAAACAATTTTTGAAGTGGAAGGGGCAGTAACTGCTTTACTACCTGCAGCAGAATTTAGAGTGAAGCTGGACAATGAACATGAGATTATCTGTCATGTATCAGGGAAAGTGAGAAGAAGTAAAATACGCATAATTATAGGCGATAGGGTGTTGGTTGAGATGAGTGTTTATGATAGGAATGCAAAAAAGGGTAGGATAATTAGAAGGCTTAAAGGTACAAGTGACAGGACGATCTCTAAATAATCTTATTCTTGCTTCATCATCGAAAAGGCGTATAGCTTTACTAAAACAAATAAATATTGAGCCAGGTTTAATTTTGCCAGCAGACATAGATGAAGTTCCTTTAAAAAAGGAACTTCCAAGAGATTACTCAATCCGTATGGCAAAAAGTAAAGCTGAGAAAACACAAAGTTCAAATCCAAATTACTTTGTGCTTGGTGTTGATACAGTTGTTGCTTGTGGTAGAAGGATACTGCTCAAAGCTGAAAACGTTGAGCAAGCAGAAAAATGCGTTCGCTTGTTATCAGGAAGAAGGCATAGAGTATACACCAGTGTGTGTTTATTAACTCCTGATCAATCTAAACAGCATATTAGGACTGTAGTTACAATAGTGAAATTTAAGCGTCTCAGCGAACAAGAAATTAAATATTATTTAGCATCAGAAGAGTGGAAAAACAGGGCAGGGGGGTGCAACATACAAGGTCTTGCAGGAATGTTTGTATTATTTTTACGTGGCTCATACTCTTCTGTAATAGGGTTACCATTACATGAAACCCATTGCTTGCTAAGTAATTACTTTAACCTATACTAATACCACTGTCCTTTTTTTGTTTTTCTTCAGCAATAAGTTTAGCCCAGATTCTATTTCTATTTGCTAATGCAATTCTATTGCGATCAGGACTATCATTGCGTTCTGTTAAAGTATCTTTTCTTTCCTCTTCTACTATTCCAGCTTTCAGTTGTGCTGCATCTTTTTCTAGCAATTTATATAGTTCGCTATTTTTGTCTATAGTCAGATTAGTATTATCATTTTCTTGTTCTGCTTCTTGTTCTGCCACTTTTCTTTCTAATAACTTACGTACAGGGTCATATTTTTTACCTTCTTTTATTTCTTTCAACATACTTTCTGAGAATAAATCTTTAGTAGCCTGGTGTGAAGGTTCTCTCAATCCTTTATTCAATTTTTCCAATGTATCTTTTGGTTCAATGGTTTCTAATTTCTTCTCTAATTGCTCAGAATTGACCTGAAAATTATAGTTACTAGTGTAAGTTGGAGATGAGTAACCTGAGTCGTTTATTTCTTTCTCCGCTGCATTGTCTTTTAGCAATCCAGCTGCTAATAAATGTTCTTTGATTTGTTCGCTCATTTCTTTCTGATCCACCGGTTTTAGTGGGAACTTCTGAGTTTCTTTATCCAACTTACTGGTAAATTCCGTAAGTAGGGTATCATCTCTTTGTTCAACATTCATTAGGCTCGCTTTTAACTGTCCAGAATTTACTCGAGATTTTTCATGATTAGAGTGAGTTGGAGATGAATAGCCCGAATCGTTTGTTTTTATGTCTGTTGAGCTGTATTCTAGAGATTCATTTTCTTGTAATTTATCTTCGGTTTCTTTTTGTTTATTGTTTCCTCTTTCTTCGTTTTCCTTAGTGCTAAGATAATCTTTTTCTTGTTTATAATCTGATTGAGGATTTGAAAGCGTTATATACTCATCTTCGTTATCGCTCCAACCATCTTCGAAGTCAGAAAATTCTTCATCATACTCACTTTCACTACGTAATAACTCATTTTTTGCTTTCCATGCAAGAATCGAAACCACATCATTTAGTGGTTGCTTATTTCCAGTATTGCGTGATTCTTTAGCGTTTTCATACTTAAATGCATCTTTAACTTTTTTGAATGCAACGTCTTGTACTGGTGCAGCGCTTTCAGTAGTTGTAGGATCAAAAATTGCACCTTTTTGCCGATTATTAGATATTTGCTCACTTTCATCTGATTTTCGGCTTCCAGGTACAGCATGTCCAAATGTAGCAAATGTAGGATTGTCATACCGTTCATCCTCTTGTGTATTATCTTGATTGTAGATTACAGACTTGGTGAAAATAGTACTGCTTGAAGAAGCATCAGAATATGGAGAATTGTAGTTATTTCTACTATTAATCCGTATTGGCTGATACTCATCTTTTTTCTGATTATTAGGTAATGAACTAGCTCTAGGTGGAAGTGACGGTGGAATCTTTTTAGCAGATGCGTTATTAGAATTTGTAGTGCTAGTCGTTACATGCTTAAACTCAACTTCTTGATCTTGAGTAGCTTGAACGCCAATACCTTTACTAATATCACTTTCTATGAAAGTTTCAGATGATTGTTGTTTCTCTTGTTCTTGTCCTTTCTCCTTGAATTGTATTTGATATAGGAATAAGCCACCTATTTTTACATCTGTGTTTGCTTTTAATTGTTCCTCAGTAACACCATTACGTTCAGTTAGATCTACACCATCTTTATCAATCTTGATTTTGATAGTACATTTTTTTCCATTTTTGTCATGCCAATTCAAAGTCATTTCATATGAACCATCGGTTACAACATAATGCCTTATTCTTTTCTCTCCTTCTTCGGCAACAAAACCGTGCATTCCGCTCTTTCCATCACTATGCAGTGTTGAAAATCCCGAAATTCCTTTCTTCTGACAAAAGTCACTATTTAAAAACTCGCTGATTTTAAACTCTTTTTTGTCATCTCCCAGTGTAATACTTGCGTGATCGCCATATATTGAAACTCCTGCGATATCATCAACATACTCTTTTAACCTTGCTTTAACTTCACTTTCAAGCTTTTGTTCGGCTTTCTTTATCTTGTTCTGCTCTGGAAGAATAACTTCATAAGCTTTATTTTTGTCTTCATCTATCTCCAAATTCCAGATGGGGTGCTTTATTAGAAACTTTACTGCATTAAAACCAACTCTGGAATTATAAATTGGGTCGTCTTCCTTTTTTATTTCATCGAATAAAGTAAAAAATCCTCGAATGAATTCATGATATTGTTGTGTGCTTTGAGTATTCATATTTTCCCTCACTAATAACCCTCTGCCTTTTAGCCTTAGCTAGTACAATTATTACGGGAATTGATTTAGTTTTTATTAAAGAAGTTGTATTGCTAACGTGATGACATGAGCTATTTTATGTTCACATCAAGCAATTTAAGTTGTCATTCCAGTCTGGAATCTAGATTTTTCTAGACTTGATCCTATAGTCAAATTCATAACTACAAACGTTATAATATAAGAGTAATTTTCACCAAAAAGTATGTCATTCTAGTAGCTGACACTGGGATCCAGTCGCACTCAGTTAGTGAGCATAAAATTATTATGTTAAAACATAACATTTTTGATGAAGTTCATGAAAGGCTGGATTCCAGACTGGAATGACAACTTAAAATATTGCTTTAGCTCTGTTTTTGCAACTTCAAGTATTTGCTACTCATAGTAAATACTTCTGGATCTTGAGAAGTGAGCTTGAGTATAGCAAGTATGTTAATAAAAAGCAAAGCAGCAATCGAGATATCAGCTATATCCCAGAGTAACTTAACTCCACCAATTGCACCAAATGGAATGATTAAGGTAAAAACTACAGTCCAGATTTTGGTGTATTTATTATCCATAGATACATAGCGTATTGTTTGTTTTGAACAAAAAAACCAAGTAAAAATAGTAGTAAATGCAAAGCAAAACATTATGGTCATAATAAAATAGTCAATATAGGGCCAATTCATAGCTTTTCTAAAAGCAAATATGCACATGTTAGTGCTCTCTAAATCAGTAATCCAAGAATCTGTGACAAGCAGTACCATTGTTGTAATGAATACTATGAGTGCAACTATAAAAGGAGATATTATTGTGATTAGACTCTGTTCAATGATAAATTTATTGTTATTTTTTTTAGGAGTAATCGAGGAGTGTACAATTCCTTCGAGGCCAAGTCCTATATCTGTTGCAAAAATACCTCGCAAAGTTCCAACTTGAATAATAGTCAACATTTCTAAAATTAAACCTAAAGATAAACCAGAGTTAAAGCTACTAGTTGTAAAAAAACTGCTTGTTATTAATTTTAGAGAAGGAAGGATATTTTCACTAAACTTAAATAATATTATACCGCAAAGTGTAAGGTAACTCACCGTCATTATCGGTATCATAGCCGATATAAAAATTTTAATTTTTTTTAAGCTGAGAGCTGCAACAACAAAAAATATTATGGCCATTACAATGCCGCCAATAACTACAGGTACATCTACCATGCTGAGTGGTATTGATAGAGAATTTACCTGAACAAGATTACCAACTGTTATTGAAACTATTACCATAACAATTAGAAACACAATTGTAGCTTTGCTAGAGTTAAATGAGTCATTCATGTAGGCTACAGGTCCACCTATAAACCGTCCATTTTTTTCTTTTCTGGTTTTTATACTTAGGTAACAAGTAACATATTTTATCACAGAAGTAACAACAATAATGATTGCCATCCATAAAATGGATCCTGGTCCTCCGGTTTTTAGAGCAACAGCAGTTCCTGAAATATTTCCTACTCCTAAATTTCCCCCTAAGATTGTAAACAGAGCAGCTATAGAAGAAAATTTATTTTCTCCTCTTTTAGCTCCAATAAGTGAAAGGGCATACGGTAGTCTAAATATCTGCAACCATTTTAGTTTAACCGATAGGTAAACACCAGCAACTAGTATGAGTAGTATTGTTGGCAGTAATAAAACAAACTTTACTGTATCCATCTGTAAAAGAGAGATTTTTACTTGAGTATATAGCAAAAGTTGAAAAATACCTAACCTATTTTCTATGTATGACTTCGGTTCCATTATTCTAGCACCTCTTATCTTGTCATACCAATCACAACTGTATGAACATTGTAATATGGTACAATGTTAAAACAATGTCATTCCAGACTGGAATCCAGAAAATGAACAATGGATCATAGTTTTAGCTACTCGGATGATAAGAAAAGGATACTTGAATGACAAGAAAGGGGACACTAGAAAGAAATGGGTGTCATTCCAGTGCTTGACACTGGGATGGCTTTGTTGCATCACTCAAGAGAAAAGAACTGGCAGTTACTGACAAAATTCATTATAGAATAGCCATTTAACCATTGAAGAAAAAATATGCCACAGCAAATGAAAGTCAGTAACTGCAATGAATATAACAAATTTCTCCAAGAAAGAGGAAATATTTTTCATTTAGGCAAGGTGTTGATAAGAAGTTTAAGCTACAAGAGCATTAAATACACTGATGAAGTACGAGAATATCTAAATCACATATTGAAGCAACATTCAACAAGTGTAGATGGAGCACAAGCACAATCTTTAGCAGGTGAAAAGAAACAACTATAGTTTTTGTTATTGTTTAGTGTTGACCTAGAAGGTCAACACTGATATACCTCTATATAATTTAATGTGTGGAGGTATATGTTAGATAATCCTAAAGGTCTAATTAAAACTGACCTGAATCAAAATACAAATGAAAATTTTTATTTACGCGCAAAGGATAAGTTCTTTAAAAATGTAAGCCCAGGTAGCAAAATATCTATAGATTCTGAAGATAAGAACGAAGAAGTTAGTATTGATTATGATGAAGTGTGGTTTAAACACTTTTCTACTGTGGTTCCTAGTGAAGAAGGACAGGAAAAGTATAGATATGAAGTTAATGGCAGATATGAATACAAATATGCTAATAAGTACGATAGCAAAAATATTGTAGGCAAAATTGCTAACAAAATTGCACAAGATGTAAAGGAAAGTATAAAAGACAATACTTTAGAATATATAGGAATTAAAGAAAGTAGAAAGAAAGGTAAGATTAAGCCTGCACTCAGAATTATGCTTGGCGATTCTACAAAATCAATAAATGTGGTTGATGTTTTAAATAGTGATCTATGCAGAAAATATGGTGTAGATGGAATTACATTATTACTGCCTAGTAAAAGCAAGTGTGAAACAAGGGGAATACGCTGCAGAGTTGATGAGAATGGAATAAGAATTTATGAAGTAGCTAATGGCTCATATTATATGAATTTAAATTGGTATGTTGAGGGGAAAGAGTGTAAAATGAAAATTAGCATTAGCGATAATGGTTCTGTAGAGTTTATTGAAAGCAATGGTGTTACTTGGGATCAATTAGCTGCACATAAAGAAGTAAAAGTAGGAAGACAATATGAAGCAAAGCCTTTGTATGAAGCATTGTCATATTTAAAGCGAGAAGGCTCTGAAGTAATAAAAGGATTTTATCCTCCAACAAGTGTGGAAAGCATACAAATTACTACAGGAGTTAATAAGCAAGCAGCTCTTTCAAAGTCATAATTTTCGTTATTGATTGAAATGAAGCCTTTTGGGGACCAAAAGGCTTCATGATCGAAATTTTTGGAAAGATCTTTATTGGAAAATTCAGGGACAGGAATAACATTTTTAAGCTATCGTATAACTATCACTTGCTCGCTGGGAGCTCTATTTTTCATACCACTCATTTATGAGTTTATTGATATCAGAATCTATAAAATCCTTTAGTGGTTGACTGGTTTTTATCTCGGCATTTTTAGGGATACACCTATCTTTACATATTGCGTACTTTATATGAAAGTTAATATCAGCGTATTCCTGATTTGGAATGATATTGTTTTTAAAGGGAAATAACACCATATCTTCATATATGTTACTAACAAATGTAACTTCCCCAACTTTATCTTCATGTTCCTTGGGAGTAGGCCAATGAATATCTATATTTGATATTACCCTGACAGTCAAAGGAAGTAGGAAGGCCGAAATCTCCAGGGTCTTTGTAATATATATGCCAACCTGGTTTTATTGTAACCTTTATTGCGCCTTCAATGGTAAGGTTTGCTTTATTTACCTTACCAATGAGCAGATCAAATTTTGCAACTTCTTCTTCAGCGCACAATTGAGTGCAAGAAAAAAGTAAAAGTAGGATTGAGTATATACGTATTTTCATAAATACTCTATTTATGAAGAAAATAATTTAAGTTCTATCTATTATAATAAAAATATTATATAAATCATTTGTTAATATAATATTATGCTAATACAAATATAGTAGCAATTATAACTTTCATATATTATTTTTTTATTTTTAAGCAGTTATAATATT